>CM049837.1:20995191-21160191 GCA_027422435.1 Schizopygopsis pylzovi | reverse complement strand
CTTAACTTTTTACTTGGTGTTTAAATTATGTTCTGGGCTCAATATAAGTTCTTGACTCATCTTTATTCAACTTGAATAAAAAAAATAAAAATAAAATAAAACCACACACACACACACACACACACACCAAAAAGAAAACATGAATTGTGTGCGACTTTTCTATAGTTTTGATGTAATTTCTAGTATGACCAACAATTTTGCTCTTAAAGTTTTTCCAAAGGTTAGCGTACTGTTTAATAGTCAAAGTTTGAGTTTAAATGTAATGTAATGTGAAAAATATCACTATAAAGATATTACCGCCAACTAACTTTATAGTAAAAACAAAAAAGGGAATTTAGGAGAGTAGAAACTTATTTGTGGGCTGCTGTTGCCATACAGAGTTAAATATGTGGTATTGCAGCAATTAAAAAAAGGTAAACACATAATTTTGTATGATAGAGAGAAGAGACTGACACCAACAAACTCTCCACAGTAAAACCACAGACTACAATCAAATATAAACATATTACATGTTAAATATACGCCCTCTACTGGAGAAATCCACAATGTGCTTAAACTAACAGCTAATTAATACATTTTGTTTCTACACTTTGAGTGGACACCACTCAATTCAAATTCGATTTTTATTTTATTTTAATATAGACAAAAACATCAACTCCTGTAAAAAATGTAATTTATAATAATACAATATTGTATATGGTTTTTGTTTAATGTGATTACACTTCTATAAGTTTCCACTACTGTGAAAAAAATGTATTAATCAGTTAGAGAAACTTTATAATTCTTATGTAATACCTTTTCCCTTTTTATTTATTTATTTATTCTTAACTAGGCCCTCAACCATATTTTAGGTCCCCTTAAATTATTTTTATTAATTATATCATCAGTACCATCTCATACAACATCAAAAATCGAAATTAGCACATATTGTACAAGATCATATACATGATTATCTATTAATTCCAGGACATGTTAAACACATTACGTTAAACCTCTATATGCAGCACTAATGTGTGTTAAAACTATCAATTCAATATAGTTTCTATTAGTTAAAATACAGTAAAATACATTAGTTATTTATTTAATCTATTAATACTCTACATCTTCGGCCATCAGCTGGGCAAAGGTGGTTTTAGTGTGGTCTGTGAAGGGAGACGTCAGAAGGATGGTATTAAATTGAGTAAAAATAAATTAAACCTGATCTAGATGGAAAATGTTTACCCTTATCCTCATCCTTGAGATTTATCACTTTAGTGTCTCTTTTAACCAAAATTACATGGCAATGGTGGCACATAGGTCTTTACATAAACTATTTAATGCTGCTCAGAGGTGGTATAAATGCATAGCAAATACTTTGATATTAGGAGCCGAGGTGGATCAGAGCTGGCTGAATTTATTCTGGCTTTTATACGGCATTATGTCTTTACAGAGAATCTTGAGCAGGCATAGAGCAGCCTTAGCTGTGCAAAGATGTCTTTAGCATAGTTAATCTCAATGTTCCTCAGATCACAGATTAAATTAAGTTAACTAAACTCAAATGACTGAAGTAAATAGGATGCAAAATAAGAAAGGAACGCGACAAGATGGCGCATGCTGAGCACATGTGTGTTGAGTGCTCCAACGTGACATCAAACTGGACAACCTTTTCATTATCAGGGGGGCATCCAAAGTCAAGCTGATTGACTTTAGATGTGGAGAGATTATGAGTAGGTCACCCTACAAGTCATACTCTGGTATGCATTAAATAATGAATTTATTTTATGTTAAAGGGTTCAGAAAAACCACGTTGCATTAAAGCAAACTTTCATATAAGACTAAATCTCTTTCCTCCAGGCACAGTGGCATCGTAATCTCCAGAGTACCACAGCAGGGGAAGAACTATAGCTGGCCAGCAATGGTGTGGTCAGTCACTTGGTGGTTCTGTTGTTTGCCATTATGTAAGGACATGGCACGAGGGGCTATGATCTTTAAAATAGACGCATTGGTTCAAACCTAGCCTGTAAATGGGTAAGAGCTTCACAAAATAATCCAAATCAGACACAAGTGACTAAATAAAATATATTCCGTTGAAAAAATGCAGTAATTTTTCATGTTTTTCTGACCTGAAGTCAGATCTCACAGCTTAGAATGAAATGATCAAACAGAGCAGGTGTATAGTCTTGGGCTGGAGTTCTCAACTCTGGCCTTCAAGGTCCACTTTACTGAAGAGTTTAGAGACAACTCTAATCAGATACACCCGAACAACTGATCAAGGTCTTCAGGATTATTAGAACATTACAGGCAGGTGAGTTTCAGAGAGAGATCAAGGTTGGAGAAAAACTCTGCTGTAAAGTAGATGTTGAGGGCCAGAATTGAGGAGCCCAGGTTTAAGGTGAAAATCAGATATCCCTCACATCTTTCTTCACAGAATGCTGCCATCTGCTCAGGGCTCTCCTGCAGGAAAACCCAAGCCAGCAGCAAATCCTGTCACACAACTGGCTTGCATAAGACTACACCAGTTGCCGTCTCTCATGCAGCTTAGCATCTTGCGGGCTGCAATGGGAGACGCTTCCATTCCTACTCTCGCATTTGCGGCTTGCATCTTGCTTCTTTGCATTTGGCGAGCAAGCCTTTTGAAGCACCTTGCGTGTCTTGGCATCTCCTGCAGGAAAAGCCAAACCAGTGGCATGGTCTGGGGCAAATCCTGTACTACAACTGGTTGTAGGTACTGTACCTAAGATCAAAGATTGCATGGACATCCCCAAATCAAATCTGTTTTCATTTTGTTTCAGATCATCGCATAAGACCACACTAGTTGTTATTTAATGCAGCTTAGCGTCTTGTAGGCTGCAATAGCACACTTCCACCTCTCTTCTTGCTTTTGGGGGGCGAGCAAGCCTTGTGCAGCGTCTAGCGACTTGGCTTGTGGGAGCAGTATTTGCACATGGAGAAACTGATTCTGGAGGGATTTCTACATTATTGTATTGTTATTTTGGTTGCCACGTTTGGTTTTGGTTAACCCAGTCCCGAATCAAAGGGGTTCCTGCCACAGCCCTCTGAATGTCAGAGCTTTCTGCATCCCTAATGTCAGGAGCTCTCTTCTTTGGCCACCTCGGTGCAAGTCACAGTTGCTAAAGAAGCGGAGGTATTGCTGTCCCAAAGCTCTGAATCTCTGCCTTCTTGATGCCTGTGTTCCAGGTCATGGCTGCCCCTGTGAGCCACACAGGCACCCAAATATTCCTGTTCTTGCTGCCTCAGATGCTCCTGTAACTGCCCCAGCCAGAACCAGTAAACAAAGCTCCAATCTCAGCCACACCTCAGCTGATCCATGGCCATTCAAAATCCAGATCAAGGTTTCTTTATTTGTCACATAATAGTTATACAGGGTATAATTAGAAGTGAAATGTAATATTAGAAGTGAAATGTAATGTTAGGGTTGGAACTAAACTCAGCTGGATAGTGGCCTTCCAGGAGCTGATTGGGTATTTGTAATATTACTTGGGTAGTGATATATTCATATGGATTTGCTTTATTTCATGACTATACTCCATATACCACAATGTGAAAAACTACATTGCAGTAAACAATGAAACAATATTAAAAAAACTTGAAATATAGTAAAACAGATCTTGTTCATCCTGGCGCTACAGGGGGTGCTGTAATGGTTGCCCCCAACTCCAAGCTCCTGGCAATGTCGGCTCATTCCCAGTGGATCCTATCTTGACCTCAGAAGTGATTCCTGCCACTGCCAGCCCAAAGGTTCTTGTCATGGCTGCTTAGAGCTCTGTCTCAGCTGCATCGATTCCAGTAGGCTACTCCCTGTTACAAGTTATCCCAGTGATTCCTGCCACAGTTCTTGTTCATGGGCTGAACTTACTCTGTACCTTTGTTTTAAGACAATTTTTCAATGAAGAGTATTCTTCATAGATGTGTCATGTTAGTGTCTTTATAATTTTCAGACTGTTATTTAATATCAGTAGTATATATCGCCATCTACTGGAGGCATAACAAGCTTAACAAGTTAGTAAAGTCAGACAGCTTCAAACACTTTTATGGAAGTTTACAATAATCCAGGGGCTTGTTTCATAAAACGAGTTGTCTGAACTTAGATTTAGATGTTGAACTAAATCAGCTGACCATAAATCAGACTAACTGAAACAAAACTGGCTTATTTGGTAAACTTGTTTTATAAAACAGCCCCCAGAAGTCCTTGATTAGCTGGACAAGGTTTGTTTAATTAGGGTTGGAACTAAACTCAGCTGGATAGTGGCCTTCCAGGAGCTGATTGGGTATTTGTAATATTACTTGGGTAGTGATATATTCATATGGATTTGCTTTATTTCATGACTATACTCCATATACCACAATGTGAAAAACTACATTGCAGTAAACAATGAAACAATATTAAAAAAACTTGAAATATAGTAAAACAATGTACTTTCAGTGCCCATTTTACATTGAAAGAAAATGTGAAGTATACAGATCAGATTGATCCTAAAATTGAACTTTTATTGTGTTGAAATGAGTTTTGAATTACAGTAGCAATGCCAAACAGTTCCTATATCACACCTTTGCTGCAAAAATGAGGTCTACTGGGGAAAATATTATATAAATATATTTGATACATTGCACAACACATCAAGTTAAGTGACACTTTCCCTTTAAATTGTATTAATTTGCATTCATTTATGTTTACAATCAAGAATAATAATTATTCATTAAATCCATCAGCACACTTTCGGAAATGTTGGATGAAGAACCGATAAATAGATAGCACACTTTTCTGTCACTGAGAAACAACATACAGAAATAAATATTTTTGAGCCTTATAACTGTGAACGATATCCCAGTTTCTTCTATTTTTGTTTTTGTTGTTAGTGCACTCAGATTGACGAAAAGTCCTAGTATGAACATACAGCTAAATTATTACATTATTTGAGGTTGTTTGAGTGTTGGTGAGTTAAAAATAAAACCATATATGTGATAATGTTAACACACTGCTGCAATTATTTGACCATGCTTAAATACAAAAACACAAGTGAAAGAAAAATCTGTATCATTACCCAATGTGCTTGAAATATTTAGCTTATCTTCCCAGTATAGCTTCCCTGTAACCTACCATAGTGTTACTTAAGAAACAATTCAAGTCACAATAAAGTGAATATATTTGTTAAAAAACCTGAGCCTGAGATATTCATCTGAAAAAAAAAAAGAGCCAGTCCAATGTTTGCACACAAAAACAGAAAAAGCGAATGTCTGAATGCAGCAGCACAAAAAGGCCACAGGTTTTCCTGGATCTTCTGAAGAACATTTCTAGCCCATTCACATCCGTTCTGGAGACTAGGGCAACAGTGCATGAATACATCCCAGCACAAACAAAAACAAATCTCAGTGATATACAATATGCAATATAATTATCAACCCAAAAATAATATCTTCTCTTAACAATGCAATTTAATCAGATGCCCAGATAACAAGCCCCCTCCTGTTTAAATTACCATTCTTTGAATATTAATTGTAATTAAAACCCAGATTTACGCTGTACATGCCTAACGAAGATCAGCCCTCTGTTTAAAATATTTAAAACTCTTTTCCCTTTTGAGAAATGAGAAAACAGGAAGAGAAAGATCACTTGTTGTTAGCTTTGTAGTCAAGCTGGAAAAGATCCAGGATATCAAGCATTGCCTGTCTAATGTTACTTCCAAAGCGGTGAGAGTCCTATAAATCACAAGAAAAATTGACATTTTTATTTGACATATGTACAGGATTATTACATTATTTGAATAATATTATTAATATTATTATACACTATCATTCAAAAGTTGCTAAGATTTTTGTTTCTGGAAATAATCTATGTTTACCAAGGATGCATTCATTTGATCAAAATACAGTAAAATCAGTCATATTAAAAAAAAATTACAGTTTAAAGTAACTTTTATATTTCAATGTTTTAAAATATTACAACATTAATAATGTCTTTAATGTAAATGTTGATCAATTTAATGCATCCTTGCTGAATTAATTGGATGGTGAATAATTAATTTCTTAAAAACCATCTTAAAACTACTTTATATACAATTAAAGTATTAATTGTATAAAAAATACTAACAACTATAATTATCATTATGTATACTTTATTATATTTTAGATTACATTTGAGATGTAATAAAGTGAACTCACGGTCTCTGGGCTGGAGTGTTTGCTGGATATGTGGAAGTTGATGAGATCTTCTCCAAGAATAAAATATGATACACCATAACCATCATCAGCAACCTAAACGACACACATATTGGTCATATATTGGCAAAAAAAAAAAAACATTTGTAAACCCTGACCATATATTATTAAACAATATATATATATATATATAACACACACACACACACACACACACACACACACAACACACACACATGTATATACACACACACACACACACACACACACACACATATATATATATATATATATATATATATATATCCAGTTCATTCAATTAAATGCATCCTCCAGCTCCTGCACATTCTTTGTTTTTCCAGCATATTCTGCATATATGACATTTGAGATTCATATTTTCAAAATTCAAAATTCATATTTTCACACTGAGGACAACTGAGTGGCTCATACACAACTATTACAAAAGGTGAACACATTTACTGATGCTCAAGAAGGCAACACAATTCATTAAGAGCCGGGGGATGTAAACTTTTGAACAGGATGATGATGTGTAAATACTTATTTTGTTTAACGATCATATTGTTTCATTTAGTACAGGACTTCAGAAGCTACATACATATGTACGTTTCCTAGAAGATAAAATAAGTACAGTTTACCCTGATTATCCAATTAAAAAAGTTTACACCCCTTGTCTCTTAATGTATTGCATGCCCTTCTTGAGCATTAGTACAAGTTTTCACCTTTTGTAATAGTTATGCACGAGTTGGTATGGAAAGGGTTCAAATATGCAGAAGATGCTGGAAAACCGAAGAATGTGCAGGACAACTATCACTAAATATAAAAACAGTTGTGGATCATCCAGGAAATGACACAGTATTAAGATTCAGAAAACTTTTGAATGGGGTAATTGTACAAAATTCTGTTATTATTTAGTCTTGTGGAGTATATGTAAACATCTGTTATGTGAAATTCAGGAAAGTACTAAATAAAAAATAACATAACATTTTTATGATCCCTCTTATTTTGTTTCAGTTATTTAACATTTTGCACATTCTGCAAAGGGTATGTAAACTTATGAGCACAACTGTATACTCTACTGTTCAAAAGTTTGAGGAAAGTAAGAAATAAATGTATATTTTTTAATAAAAATAATGAACTGTTTTCAATGTAATCAGAAATGTTTCTTGAATCAATTCAGCATATTAGAATTATTTCTGAAGGATCATGTGACACTGAAGACTGGAGTGATGATGTTGAAAATTCAGCTTTACATCACATGATTACATTATATTTAAAAATATATTACAATAGAAAACAGTTAATTTAGATAGTAATATTACTGTTTTTACAGTATTTTTGATTCAATAAATGCAGCCTTGGTGAGCAGACAGATCTTATTTCAAAAACATTAAAAGAATCTTACCACCCCAAGGTTTTAGAACAATGTAAACCAAGAGTTGAGTTTTCACTGAATCATGAATGGACAGAGTTTGAAACAAAATGTTGAACTTACAGGTCCAAATCCACCTCCACTGGTGACGTATTCTGGATGCCTCTTTAAATCAAACAGATCGACCTGTTGGAGAGGAGTCTGACTGGTGGACAATCTCCAAGGCTCGGACAACACCTGCAAAAAAAAACCAACTAAAGTCTTTAGCCAGCAAACTCTATGAAACGGATTGCATTTTAGCTTGTGCTGCATCTCACACCTCTTTGAGGAAAGCTGAATCTTCCCCAAGGTACTTTGACACCAGGTAGAGGCAGAAAAGATGGCGGTCGATGCCATTTCCCGTCATGGCCAGTTTGTATAAATCCTGGTGCTTTTCTGCCGCCACCTTCAACAGTTTCAACTTCTCTTCTCTCTAAGAAAAAAAACATGGTGGAATTAGCAGGAATAAGACAACACACTGAAATGATCTAGTCATTAAACTAAGTCCCACCGTTGCTTTGTCATTCATCATGGCACGGACAAAATCACAGTTTTGAGTGGTGCAGGAGCGCACGGTCTCAGTGCGGCCCTCTCTGAACAGACGCGTCATGGAGGCTTCGTACGTCAGGCAGAACTTGCCTTTATCCTGCGGGAGGAAAATCTGAACATATAACACAGAACCTGGGTAAAAATCCAAAGAATCACTGAATAATCGCTCGTACCCTGAAGTGCGCCAGCTGGAGGGCGATCTGAATGAAGCCGTCGGGACTCGTCTTGCATTTCTTGATCAGGCCTTTGCCAAAGTCGTTAAAGGGGATGATGTGCATATCCACGTCGTCCGCCAGAGCTTTGGCCACTTTCAGAGAGCTGCTGATCACTGCCTGGCACTGTGAAGGAAAGAGGCCGCTCCTTGTGAAATTATGAACCGGATGAAAGCAAAGCATGTTTAAAATGGACAAAATATTTGAAGTGACCTCCTCTGGGATGTCCCACTGCAGTCTCTGTGGTCCCGGCATGTTGGGATGGGGGTTTCCTTTGCAGTGTCCGTCCTCATTATAGCCCAGTCTCACTGGATCTGACGACAAGACATGCTGCCACAATACAAAAAGAAACATTTATAAACATCACATGTTTATATAAACACCATACATTTGTCAGATTTTCACACAAAGCTATAAAATGACATGAGAAGTTTTGAAATAGATAGCAAAAAAGTCATATAAACGTATATAATATTTTTGGAGCTTGACAGTCTTCATTTCATTGTATAAACAAGAGCAACCAGGGCATTCTGCTGAACATCTAATTTTGTGTTACTCACAGGAAAAACCGGGTCATACAGGTTTGAAACCGCATTAGGGTGAGAAAATGATGACATATTTCAACATTTTTGGTCAACTGTCCCTTTAAATGGATAGTTCACCCAAAAATGAGCATTGTTTCATCAATTAATCACCCTCATGTTTTTTCCAAACCTTTGTGAGTTTTTCAACTGTTGAACACAAAAGAAAATATTTTGAAGAATGTTGGTAACCAAACAATTGACGGTAGCCAGTAGCCTGGTTTTCTAATACAGATTTGAGCAAAACTTTTGCAATATTATATAAATGTCGATAAAAAATATAGTGAAATGATGGCGTTTCCATTAACCGATGTTATGCAACTAAAACTTATTTTTTTCCTCTGGCGATAAGTCATAGGGATGGATGTTGGTAGGTTTTCGTATATCGCAGTCACCGTGCTAGCCATAATTTTTGAGGTTATAGTATATTAAATAATGATCATGTGACTTTTATATACACCAGATGACCAGTAAATGTGAAAAAAACTGTTTCTGTTGCAGTTTTGCGAAATCCATTTTCTTTTACCTAAAAATCCACCTCATGTGAACATAAAACGTTTTGTAACATTTTTGCAAAATTGAAATTTTTTCTTTGGGTGTATTTTCAATTCGCAATTTTAATTTGCTCAATTTGAAGGGTAATGGAAATGCAGATAGTGACTTCCATAGAAGTAGTATAAAAATATGCCATGAAAGTCAACAGCCACCATCAACTGTTTGGTTATGACGTTTTTTCAAAATATGTGTTCAACTCACACAGGTTTGTAACAACATGAGGGTGAGGAATTGATGACTCGACATCAAGAGTTCATATTACTGTTCTGAAGCTAATTTGTATACTTGTACCAATGGAAAAACAAACATGAATTTGTGCAAAAAGTGACTCAGACATTGTGCATTGCCATTATATAAAAAAATGTGATTTAATTAAATGTGAATTTTCTTTCTTGCCAAAACCCAATATATATATCTCAATATCTCAATAAATTGGTTTATTCACCTCCCACAAATGGCCAACGATGGGCGCATCGGCCCAGGAGTGCTCTGCATTCAATCCTATAGTGCCGCTCTTGAACACAATCAGATTGAAAGACTTATCAAACCACCTGGAGACAAAATAAAATAAAAATAATAATAATAAAACATTAAAGCATATATTACTGTTCAAAACTTTGGGGTCTCTAAGATTGTTTAAATACATCTTTTCTGCTCATCAAGGATGCATTTATTTGAAAAATACAGTAAAAACTGTAACATTTTGAAATATTATTATAACTTCAAATATATATTTTCATAATAATTGTAATATATTATTCCTATATAATATATTGAAAATAATTTATTCTTGTGGTGCAATGCTGAATTTTCAGCATTATTACTCCAGTCTGCAGCATCATTTCTTAGCAACAAAATGTATTATTATCAATGTTGAAAACAGTTTTTGCAGATATAGATTTTTTTCTTTTATAAAAAGAAGGATTTTTTCATAAATAAAAAGTTCCAAAGAACAGCATTTCTTTGAATTTTATTTTTATTTTTTTGTTACAATCCAATCAACTGATTTAACAAAATTGTAATTGCTAAATGAATGAACAATATTAAATAATTTGTTAGTATTAAAGAGGTCATAAGATGTGATTTTAAATTGTGCTTTCTCTTTGGAGTGTTACAAGCTGACTGTGCAAAGATAAGATCCCTGAAGTTGCAAAGACTAAAGTCTCAAAACCAAAGAGATATTCTTTATCAAAGTTAAGAATCTGCAACGCCCCCTAAAACGGCTCATTCAAACACGCCCCACATATCTACATCACGATGTGAAAATATTTGCGTAAGGCCTGCTTTCAGTAACAGTAGTGTTGTCAGGGAGAAGCTGTGTGCTTCTAGGCAAAAGCAAAAGCACTTTATTTGGCCTTCCGAAAGTAGATGCATTTAGATTACTTACAACAGAACAGCAACGCATTTTATGGATGACCGTTTCGTGAACCTAGGAGAGGAGGTAATTCTGACTTTGCTATGACAATCCGTTTTAAGATTTAGTTTGATTCTGTTTGTCTGAAGTTTTGAGCATCGGTGTGTGTGTGTGTGTGTGTGTGTGTGTGTGTGAGAGAGAGAAAGAGAGACAGACAGGGTCACATCACAGCGGATTGTACATCCCTTAAATCTAAGTCCTTTAAGTCTTAATGTGCTGCGTTGTTTGCAAAGCACATAGGACCATCCATCACTACGAGGTCGAGTCGACCGATATATGGTGCACGGCAATCGATATTTGAATCATTGTTTTTTATATATCGGCTGATATCCGTGTTTAGTAGCTATTGTTTATTTAAAGTCAGGCACGGCCGCGGGGCAACCCCGTTTATTGGTGCAGTGGAACGTGCGCTGCTGCATGTGAAGGACCCCAAGCCAAAACTTTTGGAAGTATTCAACAACAGTCCTGGTGAGATAAAGGCAAGGCTTAAAGTAATGATATTTACAAAGTCCTATTTGGCCATATATTTAGTCTTTTTTTATATTATTTACTAGTAAAATACTATGAAGTATTGCTTTTTCACTCAGTTAAAGAAAAAACCTAAATAGCACAGAACCGTCGGGAGCTGGCATAATGCTACAGCTGGTTGAAAAGGTTCACTTAATTGCAGATTAACTTTAAGGACTGTAGTCGAAAACTATCAGCAGCTTGCTTGCTAACATATTTAGCCCCAATGTTATAAGTTCGGTTTTATTTGTCCTGTATCGGAGTCGGAGAACTTTCACTCTGCTGCGTGGAGGTGGAGAAGCGGCAGAACGGTGTACGACATTTGTTCAGAAGCTTGGTTTCATGCAGACAATAGCCGGGCTTCCATCTCAACTTATTTGCATCGTAAATATCTTTATTAACACTGTGTAAACGTTTTAATAGGGATATTAGCAAACACACGAAAAACACACTTTCAAACAAGTCACCCACATCATAGACTTATTTGGTGTAGCTACATGTGTAATATTTATGTGACGTATTTGAATATGTATTTATTCTAGTGGTGGGCATAGATTAATTTTTTTTAATCTAGATTAATCTCACTGTAATCTTGGAATTAATCTAGATTAAACTAGATTAAAATGGCTCATTTGAATTCTGCCGAAGGCATTCAGAATATGTGTGCTACCCAAATAATGACTAAAAGTAAGTCTTTGAGAACGGGTTTCTCAAGCCAGGTGGCGCATTAGACCAGGGTCTCATCTCCTGTTTCCAAAATGCATCACAAACTTTAATCTCTTCCCGTCCCAATCCCACGAAAAAACTGGGGGAAAATCCCATCCCGTTCCACTCCCGGAAGAATGACTCCCATTCCCTCCCACTCCCGTGTTGTTGTTTTTTTTTTTTTGCCGATAACTGTCAATTACAGTAAAAATATAGTACAGATCACAGCGTGCCCACCTTATTAGTTGAATAAAAACCCAAAATGTCGTTTTTTGTTATTATATTGAACCGAAAGCCATCTTATTATGCACAGTGTTGCACAGATTAAATTTCATGTAAATCATCCATGCTAACACACACGTCTTCTATTTTTATTTTTTAGACATTTCACTCTCTATAGATATATTTTTCAAAAGACGGAGTTTCGAAGTTTCTCGCTCAAGTTCACATGAGACCTAAAGCGCATCCTGTTTGCTTAAAAGCGCAACGTTTCGTTGTTATTCTGAGTGCACACAAATAAACGTAGAGTCTTTACAGATTCGAAAGATGTATTAGGCTACTTTTATCTGTATGACCAAAAATGACGGAGATTTTAAGAGCAAGTGAACGCACCGGAGCCTGTCCTGCAGCAAACGCGCTTCCACACAAACACTTCAATAGCGCACATTTCTCTAGGTTAACATCATATTGAGCGGCCATGTAAAGTTGCTACTACATACATCTTTCAGATGAAAAGCCATATTTGAGGTTGATGAATGATAGGTGAGCGTTTGGATGTCCTGCCCGATTGTATTACCACATAGACCAGCCGTTAACTATCTGTCCATCACGGACTGCGTCATTCACTTAACCAGCCACACCAAAGCAAACAGCAGGAGAGCATGCAGAGACAGGGCAACTAGAATTGAGTTCAGAATTAAAATATACAGTTTATAGTTTATTTATATAAAAGGTATATTTGTGTGTAAAGTTGGGTATCATTACTATTCCCGGTCCCGCCCACTCCAGATTAAATATTTTCCTCTCCCGTCCCAATCACGTGATTCGTAGCGATTTTGTTTCCCATCCCGCGGGATTCCCGAAAAAATGCCAGCCTCTAGTTCGAAGACTCGTTCTCGCCCCCTACAGTGCAATTCGGCTAGGTATACATCCGTGCTAAGATATCAGTGTGAAAGTCATCATAGCTTGCGTAGTATAGACCCAGCTCCCAACCCAACTTTGAGAATAGATTAACGGCGATATTTTTTTTATCGCCGATAAGAGTCTCACGTTAACGCAGCACGTTAACGCCGATAACGGCCCACCACTAATTTATTCGTTTGTCAATTCGTGTATCATCAAATGATCAATCCACTGCATCCCATGTCTTTTCTTTGGCTTGTAAGTCCTTATACATTAATTTTTTTGAGTCATAAATAGCTTTTTGTTTTTCCACTTCTACGATGAGACGAGTGTCGTGCATTAGGTCATCTTCCAAGTGTACTCTGAAGACCCCCCGTCTGGCTACACCGGGCGCTGTCACGTGCGTTTGTTGATGATGCCTGTTGTCAGCATGACATCTGCTTCTATGCCAACATATAGGCCTATAAACTGCACAATATATATTACAACTTGCTACGAAATTGTTGAACTTCATGGTAACTGTTTAAAATACATTACATCCCATTTACAAACTTGAAATATGTATTTTGTTTGAGTGTCGATCATAAAAAATGTCCTGTCACTTTAATTGAGCGTAAGCAGCGCAGCAAAAATAGACTCGGCGCCGAAACGATCGCGGCACTGCCTGCTCTGCTCTGGGAAACCGGCATAAGTCCTTAAGTCTTAATTGCTGCTTGTTTGCAAACACATAGGACCATCATCACTAGAGGTCGAGTCGACCGATATATCGGCCGGACGATATTTGTCATTTTTTTGTATATCGGCTGATATCCATGTTTAGTAGCTAGATTTAAAGTCAGGCACGTCCGCGGGCAACCCTGTGTTATTGGTGCGGTGGAACGTGCGCTGCTGCATGTGAAGGACCCCAAGCCAAATTTTTTGGAAGATTCAACCACAGTCCTGGGAGATAAAGGCAAGGCTTAAATAATGATATTTCAAAGTCCTATGGCCATATATTTACTATATATTACTAGTATACTATGAAGTATTGCTTCACTCAGTTAAAGAAAAAACAAATAGCACAGAACCGTCGGGAACTGGCATAATGCTACAGCTGGTTGAAGGTTAACTTACTTGCAGTTAACTTTAAGGACTGTAGTCGAAAATCAGCTTGCTTGCTAACATATTAGCCCCAATGTTATAAGTTCGGTTTTATTTGTCCTGTATCGGAGTCGGAGAATTTCAGTCTGTGCGTGGGGTGGAGAAGGCGGCAGAACGGTGTATGACATTTGTTCAGAAGCATGGTGTGACGAGTGGGGCGGGGCCGAGAGCCGTGGGAACGGAGCGAGGCCGGTGGAGTAATTGGTAATGAACGACACCTGCACCGCTCACCGGTCTCGAGTCCCACGGAGGAGCTTCGGAAGGAATAAAAGGAGGAGTGACGACATTGGAAGACGAGAGAGGACCAGGCCTGGAATTTTAGTTTGTGTTTTGTGTGCAGCAGTCGTCCGTGAGGGGCTGCCGCTTTTCTGTTATGTTTGTTTATTGTATGATTAAATGTGTTAAATGTTCGCCGGTTCCCGCCTCCTTCTTCCCGTACATATCAACTTCATTACATTGGTGCCGAAGCCCGGGAGGAAGGAGGGACACGCTGTCAGAGAGCCCTCGCTGCTGAGTGGGATCGCGGTGCTGAGAAGATCGGGCAGCAGGAAGTGGCGGAGACCGCCAGTGGCTGCCCGAAGCGGTGGTGCTGGAGCAAAAGAAGAACAGGTGGGACGGAAGACTCGCTGCCGTGCTCCTGGGACGAGGAGGGGTGGCTGCCATCCGAGAGGGAGCGGAGGAGTCGCCGCCGTTCGCCAGTGGGCCGGAGCCTGCTGCCATCCGCCAGGTTGGTGGAGGAGCAGGGAACGGGGGACTCGATGCCGGCTGCCCTCGACTGGAGGAGCCATCGCCGGCCGCCAGGAGGCGGAAGGGGCATCGGGCCGTCCACCAAAGAGGTCCAGTACCATCGCATGGCACCGCGAGTGAGCCGCTCAGTTGGTTGAGGACCGAGCGGCAGTGTGTCCGGGAACCGGACCGAGATTTTTTTTTTCCTCTCTCCCCTCTCTCTTCTCTGTCACTCCTCATCCTTCCGTCTCCTTTCTCTCGCCTCATCTGTCCTTACCCCCAGGTATGCCGCGGCCGCCCTGACGGGCTCCCCCCGGGAGAGGGGGGAGGGGGGGAGCCCGTCAGGGGCGGCGATGGGGGTATGTGACGAGTGGGGCGGGGCCGAGAGCCGTGGGAACGGAGCGAGGCCGGTGGAGTGAATGATAATGAACGACACCTGCGCTACTCACCGGTCTCGAGTCCCACGGAGGAGCTTCGGAAGGAATAAAAGGAGGAGTGACGACATTGGAAGACGAGAGAGGACCAGGCCTGGATTTTACTTTATGTTTTGTGTGTGGCAGTCGTCCGTGAGGGGCTGCCGCTTTTCTGTTATGTTTGTTTATTTTGCTATTAAAGTTGTTAAATGTTCGCCGGTTCCCGCCTCCTTCTTCCCGTATCGATCAACTTCATTACACATGGTTTCATGCAGACAATAGCCGGGCTTCCATCCAACTTATTTGCATTAATGAAAATTGAGCTCAAGAATATGCGTATCTGCGTGTGTTTCCATCAACTGTGTAATGCGAATTAAAATGGAAATCAGCCTAATAAAGTGACGTGTTCCGACCAATGACTATATTTATACGTCGCACAGTTATTATCCTCATTAAACTTGTCTAACGTTAACCGTCAATCATGTCCAAAATCACTAAGGGTTTAACACTGTCCAATCTGTTAACAACAAAAACAACACATTAGTGAATGGTTTTGGTTAGGGTGCAACGGATCGTAGATGATCCGTGAACCATACGGACCCGTCACCCGAGTGATTCGCGGATTAACTGATAAGTTTAACCACCATAGAGTGAAAGTGTATCTTTACACGTGTTTCGGGACTCGCGCTCCGTTTTCTGTGCTCAGCCGCTGCCCCACACACTGAAGCAGAGAGAGAGAGAGAGAGAGAGAGAGAGAGAGAGAGAGAGAGAGAGAGAGAGAGAGAGAGAGAGAGAGAGAGAGAGAGAGAGAGAGAGAGAGAGAGAGAGAGAGAGAGAGAGAGAGAGAGAGAGAGAGAGAGAGAGAGAGAGGGGGGGGGTGCGTTTCAGACAACGCCTCAACGGACGGATACATACACAACGTTGTTAAAATACCCGTTTTGGCAAGTATTCTGGTAAACACAGTCGGTTATGTCTTAAGTTAACGTATACTGCTGAGAAAGAACGTGCAGAACAGTTGTGTTTCCTGCATGAAAACCTGCCGTTCTTAAACTGGGAGTACTGAGAACTTTTAGTGAAAGAGGGGTAGAGTGAGGAAGACTCAGGGACTGCAATTGAGTTCAAATTAAAGCACATTCATTTATATTGTTCTGTAATGTTTACATAATTTCCTTCACTCAAAAATGTTTGATTGAAAGTCAAGTGCATTCACAGTTGGTTACTTGAGTACTTTGTTTTATATAAAAATGCAGAAAGTTGTAAAAAGCAGAAAGTTAGAATGCACTTTAGATGTTCTGTGTCATTTATACCAAACACAAATGTTGCTGGTTGCTAGTGTGTTTGCAGCACTACTATTATTTATTTTTTATATTTTTCAGTTTTGAAAATCTGAATTGATTTTTATTTATAAAGTTGTATTAATTTTATTTAAATGTATTTTTAAGTTTACATTTATGTTCCAACCAACTTAAAAAAAAATCTGCTTGATAAATGCTCTAAACTTTTATGTAAATGACTGAAAGTTTTTTTTATTTTTTATTACCTGTTTTATTTATTTAATACTTGGTCAGTTTATTGATTTCTTTGGATAAATATTTAATTTGAATACCGTGCAGTGCACAAAATTAAGATTCGAGAGATGGTTGAAGTCAGTGTTCAATAAATGATGTTAAGTTTAGAAATGTTGTGCATCCACTTATTATTATTGTGATATTTTAGCATGCAAATTAAGGGGAAAACTTCAAGATATCGGCCCTAAAAATCGCCAAAAAATCGGCAGCGCATATCGGCCATCGGCTGACCCTGACCTCTAAACATCGGCATCGGCTATAGAAATACCCATATCGGTCGATCTCTCATCATCACTGTGTCTGTCACGCAACTCTGTTCCCATCTTGGGCTTAAACTGATGGTAAAACTAAGGATATTATTAACGGCCTTTATTTTTTATTTTGAAAGCTGAAGCTCGCGATTAAGGAAAGGGGCCTAACATTTCCAACTCATGCTTGTGGTGTTCGGCCAATCACAATGCACTGTGCCAGTTGGCCAATCAGAGCAGACTGCGCTTGTCGGAAGGAGGGACTTTGTAGAAAACAACGCATTTGAGAGAGGCGAGGCATAGAGGACCTACTATAATGTACAGTATTTAAAAAATAATGTGTTTTTTTTACATTAAAACATATCTACATATTCTGTATACACCAAATAATGATCTTTAAAAAAGCATCATATGACCCTTTTAATTTCTTTAAAGATATCTTACTGACCCAAAACCTTTGAAAATTACATTAAACTAATACATTATTAATTATAATCAATCGAGTCTGTAGTCACCTGTCATAGCATTTTCCGTGGAGCAGAGATTTGGCGTAGTTGTCCAACGACTGCACCGGATTCTCTGGATCGTAACGCTGTTCAGTGTCATCCAGAGTAACAAAGAAAGCCGCCTTCTCCACAGCATCCAGAGACTGCTTGTTCTTCCCTTGACTGAAGAACTGTGAGCGGGCTTTGGCCCAGGGAACTCTGGGAAATGAGGAACAAAAGCAGAGATAAAATCACTTGGCTCAATGTTTGTTCTTTAACAGGCTTTGATCACATTTTAGTGAACAGAAAGAGAAGAAAAAACATCTGGTTTATGAATGAAAAAGCTGAAATTTGTAGCACAAATCCACAGCTCAAGTCCACAGTCTTTGCATTAATAAATTAAATAATTTCATTGACTATGATATTTAAAATATATTTTTATTATTACTATTTTACAATATAATTTTGTATTTTTATTTACAAAATATTTTTGTACAATAATTTAAATATTAATAAAAAATATATTTTTTAAAAATTAAAAATAAGTATATAAAAAATAAACTATTAAAAAATAAACCTGTCGCCTGCTGTTAACGCGGCCAGCAGATCCTCTCCTGGTTGAGGTTCGGACTTGTCTGCCAAGATCCTTTCAATCTGCTGCTCAATTTCTCGAGGCAACAGCAGCCGTCCGTCATAAAACAGCCACACTTTGTAAAAGCGGCCCTTGTGAAACACGGCGATGTGTTTGCTCTCGTTCATGTGCTGAAGGACGTCTGATGAAGAATACGGACGTATGTGCATGAAAACAATCATTTAAAATAATTGAACAATTATTTGTACAGTTTAATTAGGTAAAATGTGTCATATTTAGGCTGCATTTGTTAAGGGTTAAATGATTAATGGGGGTCAGTAGACAATGACGAGTAAATCAAACGGTGAGGTGAGAAAGGCAAAGTAGATGATGACAAGAAAGGCCCAACAAAGGCTTGTTTTCTTCCACTGGATTCGCATAAACACATTATAAATAAATACATCATACATACACTTTTTACTATTGACCAAATAATTAAATGAATGAACATTAAATATTAATATAGCTAAAATTATGTAGGAAATGTTCTGCCTGCAACATGATATACTATAGTATAAATAACACATATATAACTATATATGTTACTATATTATGATTATTATTATTAATAAGTGCATTGATTCTACAGTATATTATTATTATTATTATTTAGTATTATGTTTTTAAATTATTTTAATGATCATCATATGTAATAGAAAATTATTATTATTATTATTACTGATTACGTGTGTTAAATATGTATTATTATTATTATATCATGTATTTTATTGTTTTTGGTTTTCTGCATTAATAGTGTACATGCACTCTAAATTATAGTTCAACGTGAATTATAATATTTGTCATTATCATCATTATTTATAAACTTGAAATTATTAATAATTTAATAAATTATTATTATATTTATATTCATATTTTTTGCATTAATAGTACACATTCATCCTAAATTACAGTTTATTATTATTATTTTACTGTTGTTATTAATAATAATAATAATATACAATTATTTCTAACAAAGAATTATACAATAATGATTATAATGATCATCATTAGTAAAATATTATTATTAATATTGTTGTTGTTACTATTATTATTACTGATTAAGTGTGTTGATACATATTATTATTGAATATTGTATGTATTTTATTGTTTTTCTGCATTAATAGCATACACGCACTCTAAATTATAGTTCAATATTAATCATCGTTATCATCATCATTTAATAGATCTTCATTATCATTATTATATTGATGACTATTATTTTATTGCTTTTTTATTTTTGCATTAATTATGTATGCACTCGAAATTAGTTAAGTTATTCTAAATTATTTGTATCTATATTTTAGTTCAATAATAATTTATTTTACTATAATTTAGTAAGAATTAAAAACTAAATTCCACATATTTCCACTTTGCTGTGACAGCCCATTATCATTATTACATTATATAAATCTTCTAAATGGTACTTCTGTAGATTAAGTCATTGAGTAAGTATATTTATTAGCTACTAAACTGGAATTAATTTAATGTTTAAAACCTTTTTAATTTATTACAGTATGTTATAAATTAGTAGCAATAAAAACAAGTCATCTTTGACTGGCACCACTATATGACCAGACGGGTGTAAAAACATGCTCTTTCCTGTTCCCCATTCATCCTGTTTCAGATTAAACAGGTTAAATATTAAATCACACAAACAGGTCATCAAGTTAAGAATCAGTTAAGCACACAAAACTAATTCCTCGCCATCTGCTTCCTCCAGAAACACCAGCTGTATAGAGCGCAAATGCAAATCACAAACTCCCATGCAGTTCAGGCCCACAGCGGTCGCTCGCTAGCATCTAAAAGCAGACTGGTTGAGAAGTGAAGCAGGCGAGAGGGAAGCTCTACCTGTCTCTACACCGGGAACTCGACTGGTGTTGAACAAACGCTCGTACTGAGATGAGCACATGGGGATTGTGTTTAACGCCATGAGCTGTGAAGCAGAACGGAAGGTCAAACACGAAAACAAGGAAGAAACCCAAAATACCTGTAGAGGAAAACAGTCATGAAAGCTGGAAACTAAAAAGGAAAAAGTGGAAGGATCATCAGGAGAGATTAATTCAATATGATGACCAGCCGCCGGATAACAGCACAGCTGCCAAATGACAAAACAGCCTGCGTTAATACCTTCTACAAAAAGTACAAATAAATTTCAAAACATTGGTGACTGATATAACAGTCAGGCGGATACACTATATGATATTTGATATTTGAGCATTATCTGATAGTGGTCGTCTGATGTGCGTTTTCCAATGGTTCAGGCAAATTATTTAGAGTGTGGGGTGACTGATGTTTCTCAAATTATCTTCTTTTATGTTCCATAGTTTATGTGTAATACATTTTATGTTAAATCAAATAAAATATTTGAGATATAGATATATCATCATTATATAGAAAATCTTGTACCAAAATTCAAATAAAGGAAGTCATACAGGTTTGTAAATGGCATTAGGGTGACTAAAATGAAATAATAATACAATTGTAATTATATTATTTAAAATTATATATAAATTATATGACTTCATACAATTAAATAATGCTATTATAAATTATGATTATATGATTAATATAATTAAAAGGAAAAAAACAAGAATAATATGAATGATAAATTATAATAATAATATAATTAATATAATTAAATATCAGGATTTTTGTCAACTGTTTACCTGTTTCTATAATTGGCTGATTTATTGGTGTATCATTATCGGTATTGGATATTATAGCTATCATCTGCTGCTGCTAGTTGTGTCCAAGAGAGATTTGGTGTCGCCTGCTATCATTAAATTGTATAATATCATATAAATAATAATTATATCCACCATCATCCACCCTGCTCTCTAGAAATCAGCCAATAAAAAGCCCTTATCAGTCGACCACTGAGTCAATTAGCTCTGTATTCTCCTGTCTGCTGTGCTGTTGTCCTGAGGCTGAGTCTGAGGCGGCCGCTGCTGGAGCTGATGAAGGGTGTGGGTCAGGTGCGGGTTGAGATGGACGAGCCCCTCCTCTTACCTGTCTCCATCCTGGGAATACGAGACGTGTTAAACATCCGCTCCCACTGCGCCGAGCACAGCGGCACTCGCTTCTCCAGCAAGTATAACTGTGCGTGTGGTGTGTGAGCACACATAGCAAACACAGACATGTCCGGGAGCGAGGAACAAAACACAAGATCGTTTATGAGGGGGACGCTTTCACAGTCATGCACAGAGTTAGCGGGTTAGAGAGAGAGAGACAGGAATGGTATGACATGACAAAAAGTATTTTTCAACAAGTGTCTACTGATTTAATCAT
Organism: Schizopygopsis pylzovi; assembly: GCA_027422435.1. NCBI lineage: Eukaryota > Metazoa > Chordata > Actinopteri > Cypriniformes > Cyprinidae > Schizopygopsis > Schizopygopsis pylzovi. The sequence continues at coordinate 21,138,462 of CM049837.1, read as the reverse complement.
TATACAGTATAAATAAAAGAATATATAAAAACATCTAACAAAAAAACAGACACAAACATGCACTAAAAGACACTTGATATGAAGCAGGATGCAAGAGAGACCAGAAGAGAATGCATACACACACGCAAAGGTATATAAGTATATATATACAGTCATATAATATATAATAAACAAAGCTCAGTTTTCAGAAGTAGTCAATGTTTCATCTGAATTTCTGAGTAGTGCTTACCGCAACTGACCCATACATTACCTAGACCTATGAAACATTAATAATTACACTTAAGGGAATAGTTCACCCAAAAGTGAATTTCATAATTCGTGAGTCCCCCCCCGGCGACAGCCCATGACGTCACTACCGGTGCGACCATAATATACGGGGCGACGGGAGAATACATCATCCACTTCTTCATCTGAAGCTTGCGTCCGAAGCATGGCCCACAGCCTAGGGGACGCAGTGTCTCGTTCCCCACTTGGAGAACCATGGTTACATACGTAACCTGAGACGTTCCCCTTCATGGGAACTTCGAACTGCGTCCCTTAGGGGTCGCTATGGGGAACGTTATACCCACGCTACCAAGCTGAGGGGAGTGCAAGCCAATTTCGCGCAAAAGGCGAGCACTAAGCCAAATCTACCAGGCTAAGGGAGATGCCCCTGGGACGGTTGATGGCTGTCAGTGACATTATCCCCTTCGGCCAAAAACCTGAGCTGCTTACCCTAAGCACTTACCTGCTCGGTGACGGGATGACCGGACCCAGGGTAGAGCTCAAAGTCTTGGAATCAGAGAAAGATTCCTTTAAGGGGATATGGCCAACCACCTAGTGGTAGTAACTAGGTCCTGGCCGGTCACCCAGGGGCTACCGCTTGCTCTGCACGAGCTTGCTGAGGGAACTGTCTCAACAGACCCTTTGGTAACGTTACACTTTTGTTTTTGTTTTTTTTTAGACCCAAAATATTGGGGCAAAGGGAGTGGGGCCCAAGGTACAAACCGGGGCTTGACCAGCTCAAATAAGGGCACGAAGCTGCGCGCGTAACCCTACCCTTACGGGATTTTAGAAAGAACGCAGAACTTTCGATGTGCGAACTTATCACTGGATGGATTTTAGAAAAGTGCCCAAAATCTCGCGTGTGCACTTACCATAACATGGATTTTAGAAAGAACGCAGAACTTTCGATGTGCGAACTTACCACTGAGTGGATTTTAGAACGTGCCCAGAGCTTTAGCGTGTGCACTTATATATATATTTTGGTAACGTTCTATGGCTCTGGAGCGGAGAACTACTCATTCCTCGGAGTGAGAGGAAACTCAGACGCTCAGAAGGGAGCGGCATGCTCATAGATGACCCTCTATGGTGAGGGGAGCAATGCTAGCTCGACCAACAAGGCGAGCGAACTATCACAGAGCTCTGAGGGGCGGAGAAACTCAGACGCTCAGAAGGGAGTGGCATGCTCATAGGTGACCCTCTAGGTGAGGGGAGCAGTGCTAGCTCTACCGACAGCGAGCTCTGGAGAGCGGAGAACTCATTCCTCAGAATGAGAGGGAACTCAGCTACCAATGAGGAGCTCTAGAGAGCGGATAACTCATTCCTCAGAGTGAGAGGGAACTCAGACGCCCCGAAGGGAGCGGCATGCTCATAGGTGACCCTCTGTGGTGAGGGGAGCAATGCTAGCTCGACCAACAAGGAGAGTGACCTATCACAGAGCTCTGGGGAGTGGATAACTCATTCCTCAGAATGAGAGGGAACTCAGACGCTCAGAAGGGAGCGGCAGGCTCATAGGTGACCCTCTAGGTGAGGGGAGCAATGCTAGTTCTACCGACAATGAGCTCTGGAGAGCGGAGAACTCATTCCTCAGAATGAGAGGGAACTCAGACGCTCAGAAGGGAGCGGCATGCTCATAGGTGACCCTATAGGTGAGAGGAGCACTGCTAACTCTACCGACAACGAGCTCTGGAGAGCAGAGAACTCATTCCTCAGAATGAGAGGGAACTCAGACGCTCAGAAGGGAGCAGCATGCTCATAGGTGACCCTCTAGGTGAGGGGAGCAATGCTAGCTCTACCGACAGCGAGCTCTGGAGAGCGGAGAACTCATTCCTCAGAATGAGAGGGAACTCAGACGCTCAGAAGGGAGTGGCATGCTCCTAGGTGACCCTCTAGGTGAGGGGAGCAATGCTAGCTCTACCAACAACGAGCTCTGGAGAGCGGAGAACTCATTCCTCAGAATGAGAGGGAACTCACCATTTTTTTATAATTTTTTTAGTCCTGGCTTAGCAGGAAATTTCCACCTAACCTCGGTCAGGTGGAGTTTACGGTGGTTACAGGGGAATTAGAGAGGAATAAGAGGGCTTGCCTCTCTCTGACCCGCGCCTCTCTCTCACCCTAGCCGCAGGCGGGGGAGGGGCATGAGTCGCGAGACTAGCCTTCTGAGCTCATCTCTGATCCTCAGACCGAGATGGGCTAGGACCCCTGGTTGTTCAGGCTCAGACCTTGACTTTATAGAACCTTATCCAGGTCTTTCAGCAGATCAGTCTGGTACGCCTTAGTGTGCAACGAAGCGACGGTCTGACCTGCTGCTGCATATGCCCTGCCATTTAAGCAAGATTCAGGGGCTTAGATGGCAAGGAGGGAGCCTTGAGAGAGGATGTCTCGCCCACAGAGAGATAAACTGGCTATCATCTAATGCACAGGGGGCATCCCCTCATAGCCATTTTCACGCATCCCCTCAATGTCAGCATAACTAGTATGCTGAAACCCATGAATACGAGAAAAAATTGCTTTTTCCACTCCTTCTCAACCTCCACATCGAGATTTATGAAGAAAGGAAGGCTCGCTCGAGCTGGGGATTTATGGCCAGAAAGATTTATTTGTATGATCCATAACCTCCAATAACTCGTTCATATGCAGTGCAGGAGGATTGAGAGGGTTCAGTCTCAACTTCCTCGCCCTCAAACATCTCCTGCTCTTCCTGGGCATAACCCAGCAGAGCACTAGCTGCTGAATCTGATGATGTCAGAAAGATCGCATCATCACAATCCAGCAGCTCACTCTCGTTCTCGGACATCATTTCAATCGCCTCCGTGCCTCGGCAGCAGTGGGTCCCGAATCGCGGGAAGCAGACGGCTGCCCCTCTTTCCTTGAAAAGAGGGACAGACGAGAGCAGACAGTGCAAGCAGATTTTCCCCTCAAGGACATCGCGTGCGTGCTCTTTGCCCAAACAAAAGACGCAAAGATTGTGTGTGTCATCGGGTGTCAAATAACGAGGACACGGATCCACACACAATCTTAAACGCCTTGCTAGTGCTCACCATGATAGAGAGAAAACTGTACTCTTACCAGAATGCACGCTTTAAACAAAACAGTCAGTGAAGAGGATAATGTATTCTCCCGGCACCCCTTATATTATGGTCGCGCCGGTAGTGACGTCATAGGCTGTCGCCGGCCAACAGGTGGTGTTTTTATATGTATGTTTCATACACGGGTCACGCTGACGGCGTTCCACATAGGGACCCCTAGGGGACGCAGTTCGAAGTTCCCATGAAGGGGAGCATATTATTTCAGAAGACTTTATATGCATACAAGTATTTAGAACCTTGGCAATTTGTTGTATGGAAAGAAGCTGCTTGACATCCTGCAAAATATCTTCCATAAAAAAAGAGCAAACCGTGCAGGTAACATGATAACACAATATTTAACGTTTAGGGCAACTTATTATTTTGAGTCTAAGATATATTATGTAAGCTTAATTACAAGAAGACACTTTATAGTGTTTGATTTCCTTCATCAGTAGTAAAACGAATACATTATCCTTGCAGAGAACGAAGGTATACCAATCATGAATTGCATTCAATCAAGGGAATATTGATGGATATGTTTGTTGTGGAATGTATACTCACTGGTTTGATCTGCGCTCTGTCCAGTTTTCTTCTGTACATCATGATGGCATGGATGGAATTACCAGCACGGGCGGCTTGACGTGTAGTGGGGATCGCATAGAGGAAGTCCTGATAAAGACAGAGAAAATGACTGTCATTCTCCTGAGATACTGCCAACAGCTATGAATGTATTATACAAACAATCTCCGTAAATGAGTTAAAGCAACTTTTCAAAAATGTGGTGCCATGACCCAGATGGCAGATTTATAAAAATAGTTCCCTTCCAGTCGTTCACTACGAGTCACGTCGGTGACCGACGAATTTGGATCTTGCCAGAGAGACCAATCCACTTCGAGTGTGACTAAACGAGCCAATGGACATTGGCATGCGGTATTTCATATCTGGCTGCCACACCCTGCAGCGCGGGTATAAGAGGCAGCAGGTGCACCGCATTAATTCATTTTTTCACATCCACACCAGGAGTGTGCGGTGGCCAGCTCCCCTGCATCCTTCAGCACTAAAAGAGCAATTTCTCTAAAAGTGCAACATGGCTGATCGCGTCTTTTTAAAGATATCTTATCACCCCTACATTTCTGGGTGTGGTGGATTCCTGGTGCCTCAGGATGGTCACGATTGCTGCCTCATGTGTCTGAGTATTCAGCATGCTGAGGAAGCTTTCGTGGATGGTTCATGTTCTTCTTGTGGGGATATTACCATCTCGGAATTGCATAAAAGACTCTGCTATGTAAAACATAGCCTCTGCCACAATCCATCGTTCCTCCCGGCACCCGGGGTGGAGCTGTGTCCGGTGAAGTCAGAGGTGATTTAAGGATCACGGGGAGGGCTTCCCAAAGTGGAGTTCCTCACCCATCAAGCGCTCCACAGCCGGTGAGGTTGCCGTTGGAACAGGCTGGGACATCTGCAGAACGGGTTACATTCTTCGGTGCTCCCCCTGATGACCAGATGTCGATCGCTGCATCGGAGGGCTCTCTCAATCCTTGGATGACAACCCGGTTGCGTTGCCCCTTCAGGTGTGATAGCGTTGTCCGAGCCAGACCCAGAGATGACGTCTATGCTTTCTCGGGCCACCGAGAATGTCGGGCTCTTGTGAAATCCTCCACCGCATCCCGATCCTTCGAGGCTGGATGAGTGGTTTCTCGGTGGGGGTCGCACTGGTTCTCAGCGCCCCACTCATGTGCCATTCTTCCCGGAAGTGCATGAGGAGCTCACAAGATCATGGAAGGCACCTTTCACTTCCCGAAACAAATCTTGTAGCTCCTCCCCCCTCACCCCCCTCGATGGTGGGGCCGCTTTGGTGTATGTGGCAATCCCCTCGGTGGAGCAGTCTGTGGCCTTGCAACTGTGTCCAACAGCAGCTATCACTCTGCTGGGAGTCCCTCATGGCCTGTAAGTATTCGTCAGGCCTAATTGGCAGTGCTTACAGAGCTTGTGGGGAGGCAGCTTCTGTCTTCCATGCCATGGCGTTACTGCAGGTCCACCAGGCCAAAGCCCTGAAAGACCCTGCATGAGTGCTGTGACGGACCATGCATTTTGAGCGACGAAGGTGACCAAACAGTCTCTGGTTCGTGCGATGTCCGCTCTAGTGGTCCAGGACAAATCGTTCGATGAATCATGCCTTGGGCCGGCTGACTCCAGTGCAACACTGAGGCCCCCGGCCCGGCTATGCGTCCAAGGTCTCTACCACTCCCTTCAGGGACCAGGTAGTGAACCTACAAGCACTGCCACTGGAGGAGGCAGACCCAGCCCTAGCTTTGCTCTGTCCTGTGCACACACTGTGCCAGTACGTGGATAGAACTCAGAGATTCAGGATCTCAGAACACCTCTTTGTCTGTTACGGAAGACAGCAGAAGGGGAATGCTGTCTCCAAGTAGAGGATTGCCTACTGGATAGTAGATGCTATTACCTTGGCTTATGAAGCACAAGGTGTGCCCTTCCCTGCCTGCCTACTCACTCACTCCACTAGGGGTGTTGCATCGTCCTGGGCATTGGCTCATGGTACCTCGCTAGCAGACATCTGTAGAGCTGTGGGCTGGGTGACTCCTAACACGTTCGCTAGATTCTATAGCCTGCACGTCGAACCAGTTTCCTCCTGTGTTCTCAACTCAAACGGGTACTGGCACGAGAGGCCCGGTTCAGAGTCGGCTTGCGGCAACCTTAACACCGAAAATCTCCAGCGAGTTCCCCTGACTGGGCAAGCCCTGTCGAGTCCTCCAGCACTCCGGCAGCGGAATGTGGCGGAACGTCCGGCGCCAGGCCTTTCAGCCAATGTATTCTTAAAATCTGTTTTGAGACTAGTGCCCATATGAGTGACCCTGTTGGGATCCCATGTGTATATTGCACGGTACACTTAATAGGGCTATGTTTACCTGGCAGACCATGTTCTGCTCTAAATGATGCAGCCTGAGCCATCTCAGAGACTTACATTTATGCGTTTACATTTATGCGTTTAGCAGACGCTTTTATCCAAAGCGACTTACAATGCATTCAGGCTATACATTCTTTTATCAGTATGCGTGTTCCCTGGGTATTGAACCCACAACCTTTTGCGCTGCTGACACAATGCTCTACCACTGAGCCACTGGAGACTTTCATGTCTAATAGGGTCCTACGGGGTTACATGAGTAATGTCACTTAACCCCCTCTGGGAGGAGGTGACTCTGCAGTGTGCCTCTTCCATGTGGAAGGGCACGCTTTCCCAGTGTAATCCAAGTCCTACTGTTTGGGTTGCTCGAGGAACTGCAGTAGTTGAACTTCTCTGTGTAGAGCCCGGTCCTATAGTCTGCCGCATAGGAAGGATCAGGAGGCCTACACAGGGCGCTGGAGGGGGCAGCTCCTGTGGCGCTTTGGTAGGGATCCCAATTCATCCTCACCGACGTGTCTCATAGAGACCGACTGAAAGGGAACGTCCCTTTCCACATGTCATGTCCCATCGCCACAATCGCTGTCACCGCCTCGGCTCCTCAGCAAAAACATTAATTAATGCGTTGCACCTGCTGCCTCTTATACTCGCGCTGCGGTGTGTGGCAGCCAGATGCGAAATCCCGCATGCCAATGTCCAGTGGCTCATTTAGTTACACTTGAAGTGGATTTGACTCTATGGCGAGATCCCAATTCGTCGGTCACTGACGTGACGTCTCTGTTCCCTGCTTAAGGGAACGAGAGTTACATTCGTAAACGAGACATTTGTGCTACGAGCTAAACTTAATGTAAATTAGTTGATTTCTACACCACACAAATTGGAGCTGTGGCTCGGATGGCAGATTTATAAAAGTAGTTTGCGTTACAAGTAAAACAATGTAAATTTGTTAATTTCTACAAAACAAAAATTGGTGCCGAGACCCGGATGGTTGATTTATTATAATGTAAATTTGTTAATTTTCATTTTGATGAATTCCTTTTGAAATGTCACCAACTGTACGTTTTTTTATTTTTTTTTTACTTTCTTTTTAACAAAGTCCAGATTAGCCATTGCATATCAGTCTTACCATTGCATAGTAGTTGCTGTTGACCATGATTGGTCCTCGACCTCTGAGGTAAATATACTCCTCCCACCAGTCGCTGACCTGAGAGGATTACAGTAGAACAAATTCAAATATTCATAATATAAGGTATGACAAAAATATCAAATAAAGGTAACTTAAGGTTCATTCATTATTTAAGAAGCTTCATGCTATTTTGAAGAAAGACAAACTTGACAAATTTGGCATTTTTATTATGAGACTCCACACAAAATCCCTCAAAGAAAAGCTGTTGAGAGTGATTCTGAATGGTAGAAAAAGAGCAAACTTACATAATTGGAGGACCACCAGGATTTGAGCTTCAGGTACCATTGCAGTCTGGGGCCCAAATTCTTCTCAAAGTCCTTTGCCAACCCCTCCATACGTTTGTACTGTTCATCATCCATCAGAGGACGAGCTGACTCAAGATACTGAAACAAACAAAAAAAAAAACATTAAAGATGTGAAGAAGTGAGTTTACTTTAAAAAAATTCAGTCATTGACCTATTAATAAATTTGATATTTTTAAAATGCAATAAAAATATTTTGCTTACTCTTCTAACAGTGTCTTTTACAGGAGGCACTGGTAACTGTGGTAGTGAACTCTGGAAGCTGTACAGCATTGGCTTTGGTCCCGAAAATAACTTCACCAACACCTGTGTGAATAGCATTAATACTGGGTCAAGAGTCAAACATGAGACAAGCATGAAAACTAGACAAGTTCTAGTAAACAGCTATATATCAAAAGCTGATACAATAACCAGTTTTTCCTTCCAGTTTTGTTATCGACAAAGTGAATGTGCAGGAAAAAAACGTTAGCAATTTTTGCTGTCTCCAGCCTGTTTCCATCCAACTGGTGGTTTACCGATAAAGTGGTGTGCATGATGACTTCATCCCTAAAAAAAGTAACTGTCGCATAAATTTTGGTGTAGCAAAAAAAATTGCCCTTGAGCTGTTTCCATACATAATTTCTCCTATTGCGTAAATTATAGGTGGCTAGTAGCCTGTTCTTCATTCATTTGAAACAAAATATTATTAAGACTTTGGACTTTATTAGACTTTGGACTCTATCTTAATATACTCTAGATAAATATTTACAAAGCTGGGTGTGTTAAAGGTATAGTTGACCTAAAAACCAAAACTTTGGGTCATGTGGACTAAAAAAATTGCCAATATTTAGCATAATATAGCATATTATTTGGGTGAAGTATTCTTTTAAGTGATCGATTCTCCATCAAGGCTACACTCACCAACCAAATCTTTGTTCTTAAGTTCAAAGATCCATGGCGATTGGACATCCAGCCGTGCCAGGACAGCAAGCACTTGAGTACTTTCCTCATTACGAAAGTCACAGCAATCCACAATCCGGTCCCAATCAGCACACCACCAACCACACGCTGCCCGTCTTCTGTTACGTACTTACTGCAGGGAAACACAGCTGTTAGGTTAGAAATTTACTGCAGTGCCCTTTCAGAAAAACTGATATTATTATTATTATTAGTTTATTAATCACTTTATTTTTTTAAACATTAAAATTATCAAATATTCAGTCAGCATAGATCACTGCTTCAACACTTTGAATGCTAAGTATTCATGATTTGTAATGAATATTAAGTAATGATTTGTTATTATCTGCACTGTAGCTACACTGAAAGTATTGAGTACATGAGTGAAATGTGTAATAAGATCAGAGACATGGGATTGTTTGTTATGACTACTCAAAAAATAAGCTGGTGAACTGCGTGTACTATAATAAAACACATATCTTGTATAACATTGTAATCTGTTTTGAAGATACTAGATTATAAGAACTACAAACAGAGACATCTGATGCTTGAGCTTTTCATTAGCAACGGATTTCAAAAGTTCTATAAAGTCTCCTGCTACAGTTAAAAAACAAATTTACGAAAACAAACACAAAACAAACAATGGCAAAACAAATCAATAAAAGTACTAAACTACAAAGCAAAAATATCTTAACTTTCTATATGTTTTTGTACTAGATAAAACTACAAAGCAAAGAATCAGACATTTGCATTTGACTTTGAATTTCAGACAGCTATACTGTTTCCTATTAACAACTTCTGACAAGATTGTCTTGTTATTGACTTATTTATCTTCCAAATGTATCATAATAAATTGCTAATAACTAATGACATAAAAGGTGACTGTTGTTCAGTGTTTTACCTGATGGGTAGGAGTTTTGGCAGTTTAGTGAACATCCCAAGGGAAGGGTCTATTTTGGCATATTTGGTGGTGGACATGTAACCCACCAAAACAACCATGAGCCCAGAGGGAGTTCCTGGATACACTCCAGTCATGACACCATTCTACGGAAACACAAAACAATATAATATTAAACAAATATTAATAGAATAAAACATAGTCCTAATCAAATGTGCTTTGCAATCATTGTCAAAGCACAGACTTTCCAGAAAAAAAATCAATGAAACATTAATATTTCAAAGTGACACTCAGAGCTGGTTAGATAATGTTACTCATGTGCAGTAACTCTTTAATCAGTTGGATAAGGAGGTCAGTTGTGAGGTCACCTTGAACCTGATGAACCTCTTCTTCCAGGAGTGGACGCCAGACAGGTAGACCTGGCGCAGGGCCTCGTGACACAGGTGCAGGTCGATGCCATCAGGAGTCACGGTGAACTGAAAGGCCACGGCCTGATGCGCTTCTGCCATGCTGACTGCACACTCACACTGTGACATAGAAGAGTAAACCAGCAGTTAGACAAGAGTCATAATCATAGGTAAGATACACGACTCAAAGTTTGGAGGACTGTGCTGGAACTTTCTAAATGTTTACTATGATAAGGGGAATTTTGTTTTAAAATACTGCTCCGTGATACAGTGATGGTATCATGTAGTAATATTCGAGACCACTAGCTATTTATTTAATACAACATTTTCATTACAAATTATATCAGCATATACGTTTTTCACAATTTGAATGGAAGAAGTAAAATGAAACAAAGGAATAAGTCACCAATAAATTTGCTGAAAATCTACTCGCCCTCAGGCCATCCAAGTTGTAGATGAATGTTTGTTTCTTCATCAGAACACATTTGGAGAAATTTAGCATTACATCACTTGCTCACTAATGGATGCTCTGCAGTGAATGGGTGCCGTCAGTATGAGAGTCCAAACAGCTGATTAAAAACAGCACAATAATCCACAAGTAATCCACACGACTCCAGTCCATCATTTAACATCTTTTGAAGAAAAAATCTGCATGTTTGCAAGAAACAAATCCATCTTTAGGGTGTTTTAACTTTAAGTCAATAACCCATAATAACGCTTCCTCCAGTGAAAAAGTTCATCTCCTGTTATCCTCTCACTTTAAAATGATTCCCCATATTTGTTTGGGGCTTTTTTTTTCTTGTAAACAGTGCTTTATCTGTGCATATTTCTCTATTGATTCAGACCAGAGAACCTTTTCACTGGAGAAACAATATTGTGGTACATTTCGTATTTATAATTATTTTACTGGTTTGAAGTTAAAGCCTATTAATTACAGATTTGTTTCTTACAAACATGCAGCTTCCTGTTTCACAGGATGTGCATTGATGGACTGGAGTGGTGTGGATTATTGTGATGTTTTTATCAGCAGTTTGGACTCTCATTCTGACGGCACCCATTCACTGCAGAGGACCCACTGGTGAGCAAGTGATGCAATGCCAAATTTCCCAAACCTGTTCCCATGAAGAAACGAAACTCATCTACATCTTGGATTGGGTGAACTATTTATTTTAAAAGGTACATGCACAAACGTTGTAATACATAACACAAAGCCACCTAATGTGAATTTCACAATATGTTGTTGTAATAAAACATTATCTGTAATCTAATCACATTTGTTCTGCTATTCATTAAGTCCTCAATCATTTAACTACATGCCATAACAGAGCGGATTACAGAATGTGCTTTATTCATGACCTTGGTGACCTTTCAGATGAGCGCTTGTATTGTAAACATCGCTCCGATGTAAATAAAGCCGCATGGATGTTATATAGGTCACAATGAAGTCAGACTTGAACCAATCATAATATGAAGTTCAAACAATGCAATATATTTATTAGTGGTGGGCCGTTATCGGCGTTAACGTGTTGCGTTAACGTGAGACTCTTATCGGCGATAAAAAAAATATCGCCGTTAATCTATTCTCAAAGTTGGGTTGGGAGCTGGGTCTATACTACGCAAGCTATGATGACTTTCACCCTGATATTTTAGCGCGGATGTATACCTAGCCGAATTGCACTGTAGGGGGCGAGAACGAGTCTTCGAACTAGAGGCTCGCAGTCCGTGATGGACAGATTGTTAACAGCTGGTCTGTGTGGTAATACACTCGGGCAGGACATCCAAACGCTCACCTATCATTCATCAACCTCAAATATGGCTTTTCATCTGAAAGATGTATGTAGTAGCAACTTTACATGGCCGCTCAATATGATGTTAACCTAGAGAAATGTGCGCTATTGAAGTGTTTGTGTGGAAGCGCGTTTGCTGCAGGACAGGCTCCGGTGCGCTCACTTGCTCTTAAAATCTCCGTCATTTTTGGTCATACAGATAAAAGTAGCCTAATACATCTTTCGAATCTGTAAAGACTCTACGTTTATTTGTGTGCACTCAGAATAACAACGAAACGTTGCGCTTTTAAGCAAACAGGATGCGCTTTAGGTCTCATGTGAACTTGAGCGAGAAACTTCGAAACTCGAATATATCTAAAAATACAGTACATAGAAAAATATATCTATAGAGAGTGAAATGTCAAAAAAAAAAAAAATAGAAGACGTGTGTGTTAGCATGGATGATTTACATGAAATGTAATCTGTGCAACACTGTGCATAATAAGATGGCTTTCAGTTCAATATAATAACAAAAAACGACATTTTGGGTTTTTATTCAACTAATAAGGTGGGCACGCTGTGATCTGTACTATAATTTTACTGTAATTGACAGATTTCAGCGCAAAAAAAACAACACGGGAGTGGGAGGGAATGGGAGTCATTCTTCCGGGAGTGGAACGGGACGGGATTTTCCCCCAGTTTTTTCGTGGGATTGGGACGGGAAGAGATTAAAGTTTGTGATGCATTTTGGAAACAGGAGATGAGCCCCTGGTCTAATGCGCCACCTGGCTTGAGAAACCCGTTCTCAAAGACTTACTTTTAGTCATTATTTGGGTAGCACACATATTCTGAATGCCTTCGGCAGAATTCAAATGAGCCATTTTAATCTAGATTATATATAATCTATGCCCACCTCTAATATTTATATAATAAATTAAATATAACAGGTCTAAGATCATTGACAACTTCAGATATAATGCTTAAATGGTATTATAAAGTGTGTATTTAGGATTTATGTCCTTGTCACTTTTCAAAACAAAGGTGTATTCACCTCTCTTATGTTAAAAGATGACAAACTGGTTTGTACAAGAAACAGACAGACAAACTCTTCTCTGAACCAGCTAGACAACTTCATTCATTTGCTCAATTACAAGAACAATGCTTAAGCTACAAACCACTGATTTACTACAAACACTACCATACTAAGTCTGCTTAATTGTATTTAATGTGCACTAGTAGTGCACTTCGAATATTGAAATATAATGCAGATGAAATGAAATAAAAGGCCACTTAAGTGTACTTGAAGAGAGTGCACTTGCTTGACAATGTCTCTTTAAGTGCACTTTTAAAACATTATTTTTTTATAATATTTTATCTACTAAAGCACATGTAAAATACAGAATTATGGTTTAACTGTAATTAGTAATATTACATTTAAAGATAATTTATTTTAAAAGACTAAATTACACCCTTATTACAAATATGTCATTGCAAATATATTTCAATAAATTATATACAAGTTTTAGAAATTACATTAAAATATATTTTAGTGTAAATCGTGACATTTAGCAGCTGTCACACTTTTGCCCATATTTGGTTTTCCTGTCATCATTAGTTAATTAGTCCCCGTCTGTATTTGATTACTCCTCACCTGTTGCTGTTTTCCCTGATTACGTTCTATGTGTTTATAAGCCCTGAGTTTCCCCTGAGTCTTGGTCCATTCTCTCATCGATGTAGTTGTGTATCCTGTGTTCTATCATTAAAATCCCAATATACATCCTACCTCTCGTCATCCGCGTCCTTCCCGCTACACGACCGTGACAGATGAACGGACCTAACAAGATGGAGGAGCGCCGCCGCCGCCCGCAGCTCATCCTGATCTGCCGTTCGCGGGTCCGGGGCTTGTTGGTGGCATATGAAGGGATGAGTTGGAGCCCAGCCCCAGAGCACGTTCCTCGCCAGCGCCCCCTTGTGGCCGCTCCTCGCCAGCGCCCTCCTGTGTCGGCTCCTCGCCAGCGCCCTCCTGTGGTGGGTCCTCGCCAGCGCCCTCCTGTGGCGGCTCCTCGCCAGCGCTCTCCAGTACCCCTGCTGGTTCCGTCCAGCACTCCAGTGTCCCTGCTGGTTCCGTCCAGCTCACCTTCGTCTCCACTGGCCTCGTCCAGCTCAGCGCTTCCCGAGCGCCCCCTAGAGTCGGCGCTCACCGAGCCCACTCCCGAGCCCGCTCTGGTCCAGGAGCTCACCGAGTCCACTCCAGTGCCCGCTCCGGTCCAGGAGCTCACAGAGTCCACTCCAGAGCCCGCTCCATTCCAGGAGCTCACCGAGTCCACTCCAAAGCGCCCCCCAGAGTTTGTGGACTTCTCCAATATTTTTTTTTTTTTGGGGGGGGCTATCCACCATGGCTCACGGAGTTCCCTGATTCGCCATGGCTGCCCAAAATCACCTAATCCGCCATGGCCGCCCGAGTCCCCGGATCCGCCATTCCTGCCCGAGTCCCCGGATCCGCCATTTCTGCCCGAGTCCCCGGATCCGCCATTGGTCCCGGAACGGGCACCGCCCTGGAGGCTACCTGACCTGTCTCCATGTCCCTTGAGGCCTCCAGAGCGCCCACCCCCCTCCCCATTGGATGTTGTACGGCGCGGGTCGCGCCTGTTCGGAGGGGGTTGGGGGGGTAATGTCACACTTTGCTTCCCTGTGTCTTGTGTTTCTGTGCCCATATTTGGTTTTCCTGTCATCATTAGTTCATTAGTCCCCATCTGTGTTTGATTACTCCTCACCTGTTGCTGTTTTCCCTGATTACATTCTATGTGTTTATAAGCCCTGAGTTTCCCTTGAGTCTTTGTCCGTTCACTCGTCGATGTAGTTGTGTATCCTATGTTCTGTCATTAAAATCCCAATATTCATCCTACCTCTCGCCTCCCGCGTCCTTCCCGCTACACGACCGTGACAGCAGCTCACTAACCATATTTCAATGACAGTAGGATTAATTATGAAATGACTGTACATGATAATGCAAATTCCTACTAAAGTGAGTAAAAAAAGCACTCTTAAAGGTCGTCTAATTGCATTTAATATACATACATTCAAACTATCTTATGATTTGCATTAACATGCAACGAAGTGTATTCTTTGGAAGTATATTATTTCCATATTAAGTACTCTTTTTAAAAGTGTGCCAAAGAGTACTTCCTGCTCACAGGGGTAATGAGAGCTCGCCAGATAATAGTGGCCCAGTTTTAGCTCTAATGTTGTGCAGTGGTGTCCAATTATAAAACTACAGATTCTGTTGCACCACAAACACACACACCTAAACAAAAAGTAATGTATTAACATCCCGACCAGCAGGATATGGGGACTGAGAGACTGTTCAGAAAGACAAATATGAATATTTAAGTTTGCATTTAAATGCACAGTTACTAATAAACTGTCTAGCATGATATTTCAAGTGCTATTCTAATGTCATTAAACTAATTATTATTATTAGCATTTTCATTATCAATAATAATAATAACAAAATAAATTGTTGTTGTTCTAAATTAATAATACATTACAATGTATCACAACTGCTTAATGACTTCTCAAACATTTCTAATTCTCGACACATAAATACAATACTATTATCATAAGATGGTAATAATTGTATAACAGTGATATTATCATTATCTAGCGCAAATCTAATAAAAAAAATTACTATGAAGGTCATGTTTTGTGTAAGTCAACCACCCCCCAGCAGAGGTGATCACGTGACGCGCCGGTGCAGATGGAAACTGGGTGAAAGGTCACGGGACTGTGTTGATGTTACACGATACTCTACGCCTTTATGGCTCAATATGTTTTAATAAACTGGAATGAAATATTCCGCAACGTGTAGCGACTTATTTGATCATACAATAGAAAAAAAGAACACATGTTTGTATATCGATTTGCTTAGTTCCTGCTTTAAGAGCGAACTATTAAATTAAAGGGCCAGCTCACAAAAATATGAACATTCATAATTTGCTCATACTAACGCTATTCCAAACCTGTAAGACTATTTTTATTCTGTAGAGCACAAAATGAGACGTTAGCCAGAATTTGGGGAATTATATTCATTTTACTGCATTGTTTTCCCTTACAGTGAAAGTGAATGGTGACTGCATGCTGTCATATTGCATAATATCTCCTTTACTGTGGATTAACATGAGGGTTAGTAAATAATAATATTATTGATTACCTATTCCTACCTAATATTATTACATTTTTGATTACCTATTCCAGATTTATAACATATACGTATGATGCGTTATTGATATCTCTAAATGTAACCAATTAGGATGTGAGCGAATTTATTTGATTTGTTGTATTGCGTCATTCAAAATAATTCTCAATAGTAAACTTGGCACCGAAACAAATCGAAACTATGTAACGTTAGCAAGAGGACTAAAACGTTGACAAGTTCCCTGATAATACTGCAATAAATAACTAAAATCAAACGCAACTAAAATCAAAACGCAGTTGTTGCGCACACATAACAACAGTAACAATAAGTGAACGTCCTTCTAACGTGCTTTCAGCTTTATAGAGATGCCCTCACACACTGACCTCGTAGATCAACATTCACCAAGTGCTCTTGAGTGTCAGAATGTAAACACACATGCATGCATTTATATTCATAAACACATAAATGACATCCATTAGTGTTTTATTCAGAGAAAAACTGCGCTGCTGTTCAGGATCACCTTGTGTTTTTTAGTAGGACGTCTGTGTCATGCCATAATGACAAGAATATAGCAGGCAGGCGCTGCGCTCGTGCACTTTCACCTACTTCACCGGTGCAGGAGCTCGCGGCTCAGTCTCACGCAGCAGCTTAAAATACAGTTGATTCATTCTGGATTCTTACCTCTACGTCTCTTCCTGAGATATGGACGGCGTGGATTGCTGTTTGACTTCAGGAGACGCACCGTTTTGCCGCCGCCTGCTCTTTTTAAGTGTAAGCTATGAATGAATGTAATAAGGTTAACTCACTAGACCAGTCCCTCGCCGTGACGTCACGCCGCAGAGATAGCGGCGTCTTGTAGGATCGTACATGTGACATTAAAGGATTCCGACTTTTTTTTCTCGTATATGTAATTATCAACAGGGAAAGGTATATGTATGTATTATATATATATATATATATATATATATATATATAGCTTGCAACATACTTTTTGGTTTTATATCATATGATTTTATAGAATATAATTTTGATTATATTTTTATCTATATTTTATAATTTATAGCTAGTGTAAATGTAAATTCTAAATGTGACAAAGGATTCTGTTTTTTTCTCTCTCGCATATATAGCTATAAACAGGTAAACGTTGAAATATCTGGGAATTTTAGATTTGTGACTCTAGAACTTCTAGATTTCTTCTATTGAAATATAAAATGTAACATTCTTTTACATACAATTATTAAGCTATACATTGTAAGATATATGTAAAGAGAGGGAGAGAGAGAGAGGTGATATACACACACACAGCTAAATATTTTATAAAAACAATATATGTAAAACATATAAACTGCAAATTGTGTATACAAAAAATTTATATATATATACACAGTAGGGCAAATAAGTATCTGATACACTGCCGACTTTTCAAGGTTTCCCACTTATAAAGAGTGCAGAGATCTGTAATTTTCACCTCAACTGTGAGAGACAGAATCTAAAAAACTAATCCAGAAAATCACATTGTATGATTTTTAAATAATTAATTTCCATTTTATTGCATGAAATATGTATTTGATGCAAAATAAAATTAGAACTTAATATTTGGTACAGAAACCTTTGTTTACAATTACAGAGGTCAGGCGTTTCCTGTAGTTCTTGACCAGGTTTGCACACACTGCAGCAGGGATTTGGCACACTCCTCCATACAGGTCTTCTCCAGATCTTTCGGGTTTTGGGGCTGTCGCTGGGCAACACAGAGTTTCAGCTCCCTCCATAGATTTTCTATTGGGTTCAGGTCTGGAGACTGGCTAGGCCACTCTTACGGAGCCACTCCTTAGTTGCCCTTGCTGTGTGTTTGGGGTCATTGTCATGCTGGAAGACCCAGCCACGACCCATCTTCAACGCTCTTACTGAGGGAAGGAGGTTGTTGGCCAAAATCTCGCGATACATAGCCCCATCCATCCTCCCCTCAATACGGAGCAGTCGTCCTGTCCCCTTTGCAGAAAAGCACCCCAAAGTATGATGTTTTCACCCCCATGCTTCACGGTTGGGATGGTGTTCTTGGGATTGTACTCATCCTTCTTCCTCCAAACACGGCGAGAGGAGTTTATACCAAATAGTTATATTTTGGTCTCATCTGACCACATGTCCTTCTCTCATGCCTCCTCTGGATCATCCAGATGGTCTTTGGCAAACTTCAGACGGGACTGGACATGTGCTGGCTTGAGCAGGGGGACCTTGAGTGTGCTGCAGGATTTTAATCCATGACGGTGTAGTGTGTTACTAATGGTAACCGTTGAGACTGTGGTCCCAGCTCTCTTCAGGTAATTGACCAGGTCCTCCCGTGTAGTTCTAGGCTGATCCCTCACCTTTCTCAAGATCATTGATACTCCACGAGGCGAGATCTTGCATGGAGCCCCAGTCCGAGGGAGATTGACAGTCATCTTGAATTTCTTCCATTTTCTAATAATTGTGCCAACAGTTGTTGCGTTCTCACCAAGCTGTTTGTCTATTGTCCTGTAGCCAATCCCAGCCTTGTGCAGGTCTACAGTTTTGTTTCTAGTGTCCTTAGACAGCTCTTTGGTCTTACCCATAGTGGATAGGTTGGAGTCTGATTGATTGAGTGTGTGAACACGTGTCTTTTATACAGGTAACGAGTTCAAACAGGTGCAATTGATACAGGTAATGAGTGGAGGATAGGAGGGCTTCTTAAAGATAAACTAACAGGTATGTGAGAGCCAGAAATCTTGCTGGTTGTTATTTTGTTATTACAATTATTTAGAAATCATACAATGAGATATGCTGGATTTTTTTTAGATTCCGTCTCTCACAGTTGAGGTGTAGCCTACCTACGATAAAAATGACAGATCTCTCCATTCTTTGTAAGTGGGAAAGCTTGAAAAATCGGCGGTGTATCAAATAATTATTTGCCCCACTGTACACACATATATAGCTTACATTATCAAATTACACAAATTTAAAAGTATATTGTAAACTACATATAGATAGCCTATATAGTTAATACAAGCTTTTATTGCATTTGAGATGCAAACATTTTGAATGTATTTTAATCTGAAGCACACTAAAAACGTTTACACATACTAAAAATGTAATTGCATGACAATTTAACCTATAATAATGTGTTATGCGCAGTACCGTTTCTAGGCATAGGCGAGCTAGGCGGTGGCCTAGGGCGCCACCAACTGAAGGGACGCCAATGAGCGCACGTACTGGCGCTACATTTTAACAGGGTTGTAAACAAGAGTGGCACGGTCACCCTGAAATATGACTGCCGCCCTACTGTATCCCCAACATCATTGGGCTAGAGTACTGTCAATCTGACGATGCGTCATACTCATGAGGGCAGAGCGTCACGTAATTTAAAGGAGAAGTTCACGCATTAATGAGTGGAAAAGGATTAATAGCTGCATTGATTACGTTTATGCCACTGATCAGGCTTTTATATGTAGTTTGAGGCAACAAAGGGTTTTATGGGTTTGACTGAAATAATGATGCAATAACTGACATTTTAAATCAATGTTTCAAGCAACAACAACAAAATAATTGAACAAAAAACAGATAAAGACAAAACGTTGACATTTATAGTATCTAAACATGTATCCAAATCCAAATGTGATAAAATTAATTTATGTGCAATGTCTTAGCAACTAGGGATTGTACATAGGGCTATACAGGCATCTAGTGGCAACACAATGATATTACAGATAATAAACTGTGCAAAATGTTTATCTTAAGTCAATTTACATATAATGCATTCAGATTTGTGGAACTCAATCTCAACAAATTTGTGTCGTTACTATGAAAAACAAGTTTAATGTGACAAGAAACTGGTGTCTGAAAAGAATACAAAAATAAATAATAATAATATTATTTTATATTAAAAAAAATGTAATGGGGCAATAGGGATTTCGCCTAGGGCGTCAAATTGACTAGAAACGGCCCTGGTTATGCGTTCTAAAAACATGAAGGTCGCTATAGCCAAAGAACAGTCTTGTTCAGGTGAGAGTAACGCGGAACAAGAGCAGAAGCAAATTTGACGTTTACTTTCCCTATTTTAGAAGAAAGGATTAAAAATCCCGCAGTTTTACTGAACTATTCCGTTCTCATTAGTAAATAATTAGTGCACCGCTTTACATGACATCAGTAGGCCTACCCTAAATAACTGTAAACTCATTGTATTAGCATTTTTAAATGTATAGATAATTAAATTACAGCTAAAAAGTTTCAGTTCGTTAAATTAATCCGAATTTAAACCATAGACTGTAAAAAAAAAAAAACATTATCAGTACGTGGTTATAATGTACTCCAAGTCTAAATGCGAAACGAGTACGCTACACAGTACGCACTGCAAGAAGCGCTCTTCTGACGAACGGAACGTGTCGCAACCAATGAAGTGTCACAATACAGAGGCGCGACTCTGATTGGCCAGTCTCCCTGGCCCGTGATAGCCAGTCGTCCAATGAGAGTTTAGGATAATGCGACATGCCATCGCACTTCTCCGTCTGAAAGAAGCGTGAGGACGGTCTGGAGCGTAACGTGGGGGTAAGTCAAATAAAACCATATTTTTTTTGTGGAGGTTAAAGCGGGGGGCTTTTAAGTCGTGGTTTGGAAATGATATGTATGGGTTTAAAAGGCTTTAATGACTTAATCGCTATATTTTGTGATGCTTAGAGCTGTAATAGTTAAGGTGTTGACAGATAGATATATATACATATGCTGCACATGTGCATGATGGGACATTTAACAGCCATGGACACAAGCACGACAGCACATTGACAGCAGTCTAGTGTTTTAATGCTGCTCAGGCTTCTTCTGTTATCAGAGTGTCTCTTTAGGTTGTATTTCTAAAAAGAATAACACATCAATGAACCAAAAAGGCTGTTAATCTTACATAATATAATATAATAATATAATTTTCACCCTTTAATGAGAAATGGAAAAGAGACATACAAGTGATTATTAAATTACTCAATAATTCATAAGCTATGTTTTGCTGTGATGCATACTGAGCCTCAGATGATTAATAGCTAGGACTGAAAAGTCCATTTGTTTTGCATACTTCTCATATCAGTATCATCCTCATCAACTATTTAGTAATTAAAGCCATGCTGGTGTTAGTCATACTGACATATTGTAAATCCAGAAAGAACCTGTTAAAATTAATTGTTTGTCATTATTATGTTAAAATCAGGATCATGTATGACACATTATTTTCAGCATGACATTTATTTGTCCGATTTTTGTCTTTACAAAATAGCTGAGGTGTGGAAATGGATCGAAAAGATGAAAAGAGTGAAGCCAGAGGTATGTTTGTGTGTCATTTATTTACTGTATTTACTATTTACTGACATATATTATGATATGTTTTCAATAGAATTATGTGAACGTTATAAAGAGCTCCATTATGTTTGATCTTTTAGAAATAAATATATATTTCATTAAAATTTATTTACAAAAACAGTTGCAATAATTGAATAGGGTTTTAAGCAGTAATGTTGTCCAGAATTTATACATCTATCTCTACGACAGCTGTAAATACACACTTGGTGACACATATGCTAAAATAACATTGGGACTTTCAAAAGTAATTGCTTTCATTTTTCTTGTAAGGCAAAGGAGGAAATAAACCTTTTCAGTCCGACAAACCAGAGGGCTTTTTACAAGTCGAAAGGTACGACACAAATTTATATGCATGACTTTAGAAAACCAAGATGTTAAAGAAAGTCACAGACTTCATATCTGTAAAGTTTTGTACAATTGCTTTGAAGTTTCAAATCTTGTTCTTTGTAAACATTTGTAAAGTTTACAAAACTTGTGTTTTGCAAACATCTGTAAAGTGTCATAATGCTGTTAAAGCCTTGTTTTGTAAACATCTATAAAGTGTCATAAGGTTTCAGCCGGTAAGCTCTATAGCTTTGTTGTTTTAGTAAGCATCTGTTTAATACATTTTATTAATAAACATCTGTAAAATGAAGCTATGTTATGTTTTGTAAACCTCTAAAAAATGTCATTGTTTTATAAACTTGCATTTCTTCTGTTAAGGTCTGTACATGTCTGCAAAGTTTCATAAATTTGTTTCATAAACATCTGTCAAATTTAACAAGAATCTGTAAAGAGTCATAAACTTAAGTTTGCTACATTTGACAGAATGTTTTTTTGAAAAACATTACAAAATGTAACGGATGGACCTCAATTTTATGACACTTTACAGATGTGTTCACAACATGAGTTTCATCTGTTAAGTTATGTAACTTGTTTTATTAAATACTCGTAAATTAAAAAAACTTGTTTTATAAACATCTGTAAAGTGTCATATACTTAAGTAGGCTAAATGTGATGTTTACGAAACTTTACAGTCATTTACTAAAAAAGTTACAAAATTGAACAGATGGACCTCAAGTTTATGACACTTTACAGATGTTTTCAAAACATGAGTTTCATCTGTCTGTAAAGTTTCATGAATGTCAAATTTAACAAACATTTGTTTTGTAAGCGTCTATAAACTTTTAATCTGTAAAGAGTTTCATCTGTTAAACTCTGTGACTTGTTTTAGTAAACCCCTGTGAGCTTTCTTTAATGTGTTTGATAAACATCTGTTAAGTTTGTTTGTAACTTGTAATAATGTTGTGTGAAAGTGAGTTATCTGTCTTTTGACTATCTAGAACGCTGAATCTCCACCTCCTGCCCAAGACTGTAAAGAGAAGAGTTTATGCCCTGAAGAGGCTCCAGCTCCAGAGCGCCAACATAGAGGCCAAGTTCTATGAAGAAGTCCATGAGCTCGAGAGGAAGTATGCTGGCCTCTACCAGCCCATCTTTGACAAGGTATGCAAATTAATCTCTGTCATACCAAGCATTCTGTTTGAACACGCTCTGTGTTAGGTCAGAGTTGGTTCACTGAAGTGTTAACCCCTCACAAACCTGGAACCCTTTCTCCAGCGTGAAAGTTGACCTTCAGGCCTTGCTGTTTGCCTGTACATTACCAATATGTGACCCTGGACCAGAGGTGGAAAGTAACGAATTACATTTACTCGCGTTACTGTAATTGAGTAGCTTTTTTGTGTACTTGTACTTTTTTAAGTAATTTTTTTAATCTGTAATTTTACTTTTACTTAAGTATATTTTCTGTGAAGTATTGTACTTCGCTACATTTTAAAACACATTCGTTACTGAGTAAAAAAAAATCGCTCCGTGGAAACAACTGCAGCAAATAATGGGCAGAAGAAGAAACTGGCGCTAAAATCACAAAGATGCAGACGAACAAGACAGGCGTTATTGGTGCAGACCCAGCTGAAAACCAGACCCCGTCGTACTCTGCTGAAGTTGAACTCGAAGGAAATGAAGTGAACCCCTGGCCATATTCATGCTCTATTATGCAGTGTTAGCTGTGTTTGTCTCGGGAGACCGAACTAGCAGCTTATAAATATATCGACATCAACCCTTCGCAAGCATGTAGAGATAACGTAAGGTAACGTTAAATACTTACATCATTGCATTGTTGGTTAAAATGACGGTTAGCAAAAGGTTTTGCACAAATGAGCCAAAAAGACAGTGGTGCAGGGTGTGCGATATCATCTGAGATAATATAGTAATTGTTGTTTTAACGATGTGCGATTTGACATTATCAGTATTTTGCCAAAAACCAAACAAATCACTCTAAACAGTGTGCCGTGAAATCTAGTAACGTTAGATTAACGTTAGACTAATCCGCGTGCATCTGGACTGCTGTCTTTCACTGCGTGATTCAGTCTGTTAAAATGCGTTTAGAATGATCACAAAATTGAAGATATAGAAGCAGAAAATGTATATATTTATATAATTTTATATAGTAAGTCAACATCACATGAAGAATGCCGTTTTTCTAAAAAAATCACCATGATTACATCGGCCTGTAGTTTTTCTTTTTACACAGTTCAAAAAACAAGAAGTTAATTAAGAGACTTGCGTTTTAAACACCATATTGCCTGTTTTTGCTCTATTTCGACAACAAAAATAATACCAAACACAGCCACCATACACAGTTTTGCGTCTCTGAGCAATGACGTGTTTTGTTTTGAATGAATTAACCGTTTAAATTATTCTGTTCAATCGCAATGACTCTCTTATGAGTGACTTGCTGACACCTACTGGTGGTTCTAATTTAACATTTAAAGTATCTTTTTATTTTTGTATTTCAAATGACTATTTAACCTTTGTGACCCTGGCATGGAGCACAAAAACAGTCTTAAGTCGCTGGGGTATATTTGTAGCAATAGCCAACAATACATTGTATGGGTCAAAATTATACATTTTTCTTTTATGCCAAAAATCATTAGCATATTAAGCTTCTTCTGTTATCAGAGTGTCTCTTTAGGTTGTATTTCTAAAAAAAATAACACATCAATGAACCAAAAAGGCTGTTAATCTTACATAATATAATATAATGTCATAATATAATTTTCACCCTTTAATGAGAAATGGAAAAGAGACATACAAGTGATTATTAAATTACTCAATAATTCATAAGCTATGTTTTGCTGTGATGCATACTGAGCCTCAGATGATTAATAGCTAGGACTGAAAGGTCCATTTGTTTTGCATACTTCTCATATCCGTATCATCCTCATCAACTATTTAGTAATTAAAGCCATGCTGGTGTTAGTCATACTGACATATTGTAAATCCAGAAAGAACCTGTTAAAATTAATTGTTTGTCATTATTATGTTAAAATCAGGATCATGTATGACACATTATTTTCAGCATGACATTTATTTGTCCGATTTTTGTTTCTTTACAAAATAGCTGAGGTGTGGAAATGGATCGAAAAGATGAAAAGAGTGAAGCCAGAGGTATGTTTGTGTGTCATTTATTTACTGTATTTACTATTTACTGACATATATTATGATATGTTTTCAATAGAATTATGTGAACGTTATAAAGAGCTCCATTATGTTTAATCTTTTAAAAATAAATATATATTTCATTAGTTGCAATAATTTAATAGGGTTTTAAGCAGTAATGTTGTCCAGAAATTATACATCTATCTCTATGACAGCTGTAAATACACACTTGGTGACACATATGCTAAAATAACATTGGGACTTTCAAAAGTAATTGTTTCATTTTTCTTGCAAGGCAAAGGAGGAAATAAACCTTTTCAGTCCGACAAACCAGAGGGCTTTTTACAAGTAGAAAGGTACGACACAAATTTATATGCATGACTTTAGAAAACCAAGATGATAAAGAAAGTCACAGACTTCATATCTGTAAAGTTTTGTACAATTGCTTTGAAGTTTCAAATCTTGTTATTTGTAAACATTTGTAAAGTTTACTAAACTTGTGTTTTGCAAACATCTGTAAAGTGTCATAATGCTGTTAAAGTCTTGTTTTGTAAACATCTATAAAGTGTCATGAGGTTGAGTTTTAGCCGGTAAGCTCTTTAGCTTTGTTGTTTTAGTAAGCATCTGTTTAATACATTTTATTAATAAACATCTGTAAAATGTTGCTATGTTATGTTTTGTAAACCTCTAAAAAATGTCATTGTTTTATAAACTTGCATTTCTTCTGTTAAGGTCTGTAAATGTCTGCAAAGTTTCATAAATTTGTTTCATAAACATCTGTCAAATTTAACAAGAATCTGTAAAGAGTCATAAACTTAAGTTTGCTACATTTGACAGAATGTTTTTTTTGAAAAACATTACAAAATGTAACAGATGGACCTCAATTTTATGACACTTTACAGATGTGTTCACAACATGAGTTTCATCTGTTAAGTTATGTAACTTGTTTTATTAAATACTCGTAAAAAAAAAAAAACTTGTTTTATAAACATCTGTAAAGTGTCATATACTTAAGTAGGCTAAATGTGATGTTTATGAAACAAGTTTACGAAACTTTACAGTCATTTACTAAAAAAGTTACAAAATTGAACAGATGGACCTCAAGTTTATGACACTTTACAGATGTTTTCAAAACATGAGTTTCATCTGTCTGTAAAGTTTCATGAATGTCAAATTTAACAAACATTTGTTTTGTGAGCGTCTATAAACTTTTAATCTGTAAAGAGTTCCATCTGTTAAACTCTGTGACTTGTTTTAGTAAACCCCTGTGAGCTTTCTTTAATGTGTTTGATAAACATCTGTTAAGTTTGTTTGTAACTTGTAATAATGTTGTGTGAAAGTGAGTTATCTGTCTTTTGACTATCTAGAACGCTGAATCTCCACCTCCTGCCCAAGACTGTAAAGAGAAGAGTTTATGCCCTGAAGAGGCTCCAGCTCCAGAGCGCCAACATAGAGGCCAAGTTCTATGAAGAAGTCCATGAGCTCGAGAGGAAGTATGCTGGCCTCTACCAGCCCATCTTTGACAAGGTATGCAAATTAATCTCTGTCATACCAAGCATTCTGTTTGAACACGCTCTGTGTTAGGTCAGAGCTGGTTCACTGAAGAGTTAACCCCTCACAAACCTGGAACCCTTTCTCCAGCGTGAAAGTTGACCTTCAGGCCTTGCTGTTTGCCTGTACATTACCAATATGTGACCCTGGACCACAAAACCAGACATAAGGTTTTTTTTTTTTTTCAATTGAGGCTTATACATCACCTGAAAGCTGAATAAATAAGCTTTGTTATGATAGGACAATATTTTGTCGAGATACAACTATTAGAAAATCTGGAATTTGAGAAAATCACCTTTAAAGTTGTCCAAATGAAGCTCTTAGCAATGCATATTAATAATCAAAAATTTAGTTTTGAGATATTTATGGTAGGAAATTTACAAAATATCTTCATAGAACATGATCTTTACTTAATATCCTAATAATTTTTTTGCATAAAAGAAAACTGTATACATCTTGACCCATACAATGTATTGTTGGCTATTGCTGCAAATATATCTGTACTACTTATGACTGGTTTTGTGGTCCAGGGTCACATATATGGAAGCCCTTTTCCGCCACTGATTAAAAAATAGGTTATTGCGACATTTTATCTCACAATTCTGACTAATTTCTGACAATTTCACCTTTTTTTCCGCGAGATATAAAGTCAGAATTGCGAGATATGAACTCGCAATTGTTCTGACTTTATTTTTCAGAATTGCGACTTTTTTTAAAATTATGACTCTTTAACTCTCAATTGCGTTTGTATGACGTTTGAGTTTGTATCACGCAATTGTGAGATAAAAAGTCGCAATTACCTTTTTTTGTTTTTATTCAGTGGCGTTAACGGGCTTCCATAAACACATGAGTGCTAAAGTCAGTTCAACAGAACGAATGTCCAGCTGCTCTCATTCAAGCCTGGCCATGTCCTTGTCTGGAGACAAGCTAGTAGTTCAACTTTTACCCACAATGCCTATTAAGGGAAGCCAGCCTTCTTGTTACAGGCCTATCCAAAGAGATAGTTTCAAAACCAACTGAATTAATTGCCTTGGTTTTGTGTTACACACTTGTTTACGAAATGAATGCTGTAAGTGTTTTGCCCTTGCAATGATGATGTCATGCAAATTAAATGATGTCACATAGCACTATGCTCCTTTGTTCAGAGACGGGAGATTGTGGCTGGTGCCGTTGAACCCACAGATGAGGAATGCGAATGGCAAAGTGACAGGGAGGAAGAGGATCTTGCTGTAAGTGGATACTTGTGAGAATACTAAAAAATATATCATGTCAAAAATATATCATATCTGCTTTCTTGGCAAGACTTGCTTTTGCTGGAAGCCCTGAGCTGCTGAAAGTCCAATCTGAGGATGAAGTGTTAATGGTCTATTTAACAAACTGATTCTCACCCACAGGACGATTTGCAGAAAAAAGCTGCTCTGGAGGAGAAGCAGGCAGATTCAGCCGATGCCGATGATCCGAAAGGAGTCCCAGAGTTCTGGCTCACCATCTTCAAACGTGTGGATATGCTGGAAGAAATGCTGCAGGTCGCATTACTTCTCCTTTATATCTTCGCAAAAATATTTTTTATATTGCAGTCAAGTTAAAGTTTTGGACCTGTTTTTCTAAGCACCCTGTTTTTAGATTTGGGGTCATTTTCTATGTTTTTCTGTTTTTTTTGTTGATGTTGTTTTTTTTAAGTTAAATTTAATTATGATAGAAAGGTGTTAAAATATCGGACAATTTGGGTTTTCATTACAATTGTAAACTGAATTTAACAGTAATTTGCTTAAATAATAAAGAAAGCCTTGCATTACAGTTAATTTGCTTTGATTTAGGGCTGTTAATGCACAACGAGCCATTGGGAATTCATAATAATAATTACTATTATTATTATATTTTCTAATTTGGTTTTTAATTATAGAAGTAATAAAACTGTAACCTTGCACTATAATGTTCTGCAAATAGTGATATGCAGAACACGAACCACTGGCCAAAAACAAATATATAAATAAAATACGTTTTTAATTAGAATTGAAAATAGAATTTTACAGTAATTTGGTGAAATAATAAATCAGTATTTACAGTGAATAATTACAGGGATTACACTGAATTTGCTGTGGTTTATTATTATTATACATTTTATAAGAATAATCATAATCAGCTGTAGACTCTAGCAATTTTGGAGCTCGAGTTATACATTTTATAATGAATAAATGTGTTTATAAGTATAAACACATTGCATAAAACAATGTAGAAAGTGACTGCTTTGACCTGTTGCATAAAGAGTTGATGTGGATTACACAGGATGTGGTTCTTGTGACAGGAAGCCTATTGAGGATATGCGAGTTTGTATTGGTGCATGCAGAATTCAGATCATATTGTCCTTTAATTAATAATCGCATTGAAATTTATTTTGTATACATAAGTAATCAGTAGGTTGGCATCCTCTGAGTTCATCAGCTGATTTTTCTGTGGATTCTCTCACCTCTGCTTTTCCTTTTAAATCCATTTCGCAGATGAATTTCCCATGGAAACCTTCCCCACGCTGCCTTGGTTTAACCGTTCTGGGATGTTTTTGTTTCTTGCAGGAGCATGATGAGCCAATCCTGAAACACCTGCAGGACATCACTGTGAAGTTTTCTGAGCCTGGACAGCCAATGGTTTGTCAAACAGCTAAACAAGCTTCTGTTCACTACTTCAATTTTTTAACTAATAGATACAGGTTTTTAATACGGTTCAATTGTTTGTCAAAACAGAGTTTCACGTTAGAGTTCCACTTCGCGCCCAACAGCTACTTCAGTAACACGGTCCTCAGTAAAGTCTACAAGATGAAATCAGAGCCGGACGCAGCAGATCCATTCTCATTCGAGGGGCCGGAGATCATAGACTGTGAAGGGTAAGATGGAGAAATGGCCTGTACACATGCATATATACAAGCGGTGAAAGGGTTGGAATAATTAAGATAAAACATAAGATATTTAATGTTTTTTTTATAAAGAATGTGCAACAAGGCTGCATTTATTAAGCAAAAAACTATTTGTGAAATATTGTTAGGGTTTCAATTGTTGTTGTTGTTATTTTTTTGGGGGGGGGTGTTAAAATGTAATTTATTCCTGTGATGCAAGGCTGAATGTTATGTGTGCTCCGATCCAATATTCCGTATCGGCTTCGATTCTGGCATTTTCTGCCGAATCGTGTATCAGTGAGACGAGACTGATCCAAATCTGATATAGAGTTTTGTTTCTAAACCGTGTTCATTTCTACCGTGTTAGATCACAACACTTAAGTAGAGAGCACTATGAATTGTTCTTCACAAGCACAGTAACTGAGATTTAAAGCTAACTGAGATTTCTATGCGGAGCTGCGTGCTGTGACTCTGTGTTGCTTCAAGCGCATCATTCTGCGCACCGGATGTGCATAAGCACTTTGTGCCGTTCTGTATTGGAGACTTTCATATAATAATACCAGTCCTGCCAACATGTACGCATTTTGTGTAACGGATACGCATTTTGACCTCAAAGAATGCTGGTACAATTTGTCACTCTGAACTACGCAAAACCCTGGTTACGCCTCTGTCCACACGCAGTACTCAAATCAAGCAACAGAAAAAGAAGAAGAGTTCGACCAATCAGAGCGTTTTTTTCGGTTTTGCTTTTAAATAATTTAAAAATAAAAATGCTTTTAATTTCTCTCTAAACTGGCTGTGTGTCCGTGAGTCTACGCGCTCCCCCAGCTTATAATGTACATTTGAAAAAGCAGCACACGCGAAACATCTTCCCTTAATGACTTGTAATGAGAAGCGTTTCTAAACCTGCTGCCCCAACAAAAGAGAATGTTATAACATACTAAACCGCATCAGTCGAATGTTAAAAATAACTTACTTTGACTTACTTTGACTTCTTATCACAGAATGAGGCAGAAATATATGCAGCATTTTGTTTTTTATTATTTAAATAGTATTTTATATATATATTATATTTCTTATTATATATATATATATATATATATATATATATTGTTTTAATATCCCCCACTCCCTAGTATTTTTGGTACTCAAAAACATTTTCCAAGGTTGGCAGGTCTGTAATAATTTTGCACAATGACAGATTATTAATAGCCTTTCTTGTTCATCTTATCTATCATTTATTGCTGCCTCATTACTGTGCTATACATTTAAAATAAATGCCTTTTAATTTTATAGTAGGGCCTATTTATTATTTATATATAAATATATAACTTTTTTCATGAATGTATTTTACAACCATACACAGAGCAATGTGTAACATTTGACCAGATTTAGTCCAACACTTATTCACTTTTATTTGTTCCCCCTAAATAATGCTTTTTTTCCACTAAAAGTTTAGATTTTATACAATTATTGTGCACTCATGATTTTTCTGTTTTCATTTTTTCTTTATAAGAAAGTTGTCTATATTTAGTAGATTGTTAGAGTGATGATCAGGTCAACACATATTGAGGTATAGAAATTCTACACTTATATAAAAAAAAACTGCGCTGTATCGGATCGATATCGGTATCGGCCGGTACTCAGAATTTTTGGTATCGGATCGGTTCTGAAAAAGTGGTATCGAGCCACCCCTAGTGTCACATGATCCTTCAGAAATCATTCTAATAAGCTTATATTCTTCTCAAGAGACATTTATGATTATCAATGTATAAAACTCTTGTGCTGCTTTATATTATATTTTAAATCGTGATATACTACCTTGTAAAAGTTTAGGGTTCTAAAAAAAGTGAATAAAAATAATAATTCATACTTTTATTCAGCAAGAATTCATTAAATTTATCCAAAAGTGACAGTAAAGACATGTTAATAATTGTAATTATAAAGTATTTATATTTCAAATAAATGCTGTTCTTTTGAACTTTCTAATTAACAAAGAATCCTGAAAAACAAATATATTAAGCAGCAAAATCGGTTTTCCTCAACAATAACTATTATTAATAATTGAGCACCAATAATAATTTTTAATTAAGTAGCAAATCAGTATATTAGAAGGATTTCTGAAGTTTCACGTGACACTGAAGACTGGAGTAATGGTGCTGAAAATTCAGCTTTGATCACAGAAATAAATTACATTTTACAATATATTCAAATAGAAAAGAGTTATTTTTAATTGCAACTGTTTTTATTGTATTTGATCAAATAAATTCATCCTTGGTGAACAAAGAGACGACCTTCAAAAAAATAACAAATGTATTATTTCAAAAATTAGACCAGCAGTGTAATTTTTCCAGATATATGTCCTGCTCAGATTTAGCATAAAGGGCAACTTGATTCAGTTCTTTACATAAATCTGGATTACCAGTGTGTGACGAGTGGGGCGGGGCCGAGAGCCGTGGGAACGGAGCGAGGCCGGTGGAGTGAATGATAATGAACGACACCTGCGCCACTCACCGGTCTCGAGTCCCACGGAGGAGCTCCGGAAGGAATAAAAGGAGGAGTGACAACAGTGGAAGACGAGAGAGGACCAGGCCTGGATTTTACTTTATGTTTTGTGTGCGGCAGTCGTCCGCGAGGGGCTGCCGCTTTTCTGTTATGTTTGGTTATTTTGTTAGTAAAGTGTTTAAATGTTCGCCGGTTCCCGCCTCCTTCTTCCCGTACATATCTACTTCATTACATTGGTGCCGAAGCCCGGGATGAAGGAGGGACACGCTGTCAGAGAGCCCTCGCTGCTGAGTGGGATCGCGGTGCTGAGGAGATCGGGCAGCAGGAAGTGGCGGAGACCGCCAGTGGCTGCCCGGAGCGGTGGTGCTGGAGCAAAAGAAGAACAGGTGGGACGGAAGACTCGCTGCCGTGCTCCTGGGACGAGGAGGGGTGGCTGCCATCCAAGAGGGAGCGGAGGAGTCGGCGCCGTTCGCCAGTGGGCCGGAGCCTGCTGCCATCCGCCAGGTTGGTGGAGGAGCAGGGAACGGGGGACTCGCTGCCGGCTGCCCTCGACAGGAGGAGCCATCGCCGGCCGCCAGGAGGCGGAGGGGCATCGGGCCGTCCACCAAAGAGGTCCAGTACCATCGCATGGCACCGCGAGTGAGCCGCTCAGTTGGTTGAGGACCGAGCGGCAGTGTGTCCGGGAACCGGACCGAGATTTTTTTTTTTTCCTCTCTCCCCTCTCTCTTCTCTGTCACTCCTCATCCTTCCGTCTCCTTTCTCTCGCCTCGTCTGTCCTTACCCCCAGGTACGCCGCGGCCGCCCTGACGGGCTCCCCCCAGGAGAGGGGGGAGGGGGGGAGTAGAGCGCAGTCTCGTGGGTACCCCCCGGCCTGCGAGGGGCGATGGGGGTATGTGACGAGTGGGGCGGGGCCGAGAGCCGTGGGAACGGAGCGAGGCCGGTGGAGTGAATGATAATGAACGACACCTGCGCCACTCACCGGTCTCGAGTCCCACGGAGGAGCTCCGGAAGGAATAAAAGGAGGAGTGACAACAGTGGAAGACGAGAGAGGACCAGGCCTGGATTTTACTTTATGTTTTGTGTGCGGCAGTCGTCCGCGAGGGGCTGCCGCTTTTCTGTTATGTTTGGTTATTTTGTTAGTAAAGTGTTTAAATGTTCGCCGGTTCCCGCCTCCTTCTTCCCGTACATATCTACTTCATTACACAGTGTTTCACGAGTTCACACTTACATATAATAAATAGAATAGATATTATGCGTATTTGGCGTGCTGTCCGAGGGGAGGGCTTCGAGCTCGGAACTTTGACCCCAATCCACCCCCCTAACCCCCGTAGGTTAGGACAGAAATAGTTGTAAGTGCAGAGAAGGGGTGGCGGAGGGATGCAGGAAAACTGTCAAGGAACTGAAGTGAGTCTGCTGTGTATATATATACACCTCTTACGTTCTTAACTTGGTTGATTACTGATTGTGTTCCCCTCATGTTAATTAGGTTAATTATCTGAACGTGTTCATCCCGAACTTTGTTAATAAAACATCATTTCTAATTGCTGCATTTTCCATTCCTTTTTTTTTTTAGATGTAAGATTGACTGGCACAAAGGCAAAGACGTGACCGTCAAAATTGTTAAGAAGAAGCAGAAACACAAAGGCAGAGGGACGGTTCGGACGGTCACTAAAGAGATTCCACAGGATTCATTCTTCAACTTCTTCAGTCCGGTTAAAGGTAAGAGAAAATGTGGTTTCCCAGCTAGAAGAACAGAGAGTCACCATAAACAGCGCAACAAAAGGCTAAGCCTCATCTCGGTTTGTGAAATAAACCCAAACAAATCTCATTTTCTATGAGCTGTGCCATCCTCGTTGTATGATTTAATTAGACTGAAATCTTGGGATTAAGATAATTGAGCGTGCTTTCAAATGCTTTGACATCCTTTCTTGCATCATGCAAAGGCTTTTGTTGTTCTGTCAGTAAGTTCCTGAATAGGTTTTTCGGTTTGGCCAAATATCTCTTACTACAAATTAGTGGTTAAAGATTGAATTCAGAATTTTTACTGATGGAAATATGTCAACCAGGCACAATTCTTTCTGTTATTTGAGTGACTGAGTTAAAGTGTGAGAACTACATGTGTCACGAGGAATATCAACGACATCAAACACTTAAATTCCTCTGAAATTCAGTTTTTCATGGGATATATGTGTTTAATTATAGTATATGTGTGTGCAAATGTACTTTTTGTGTCTTCTGGACAGCAGGGGGCATCACACAAGTATTTTTGTCTGAATAGATGGGACAAACATCCACTTGGTGGCAAATCTTTCTTCCTCAGGACTGTTTTGTGTGTAATGCAAACGTTCTTCCTCCAGGGGCGCTTGATAACTGAATCTCTCATTTAGCTCCATTCAAATCTGACTTATGGCAGACATTTGGACAGGGAAAGTATGATCATTTGAATCTATTAATTTTACACATTTTAATCAGCAAACTAATGGAAATCGATCTGAGCAGTTTTTATACAATGATTTTTTTTAAATAATGTCCTGAAATCAAATTGTATTTGTCCGTCTTGACCCTCACTGAGAAAAGTCAGGTACAATGTAACGACAGAATCTGTGTACATTTTTGAACCATCTATAATGTGACCATTTAAGGACAAACCGTATAGTGTTGCATAGTAATTTTCAAAAAAATCTAGTTGTCAAAAATGATTCTTGCTTCGTAATTCAATGTATTTTAGTGAAGACAATGTTTGCTAGTGGAGCAGTCATAAATGTGTAGGTTTGCATGTGTAGGCACAAATATATATCTTAAAGAAAGAAAATGGGAAAGTCAGGAAGTGACAGAGGAGAACAAATAAGGGTCAGTGACCTGCCTGGTGATTGGCTTATTTTAGGAGTGAAAACTCTGAATAGGAGGTGTAAAATCAAATATGAAATATTTTGTAATATTATACACTACAGTTCAAACGTTTGGGGTTAGTACTTACATTTTTTTTATAGCAAAGATATGTTAAATTGATAAAAAGTGACAGTAGAGACTAAAATTGTTCCAAAAGATTTCTATTTTTAATAAATGCTGTTCTTTTTATTCATCAAATAATCCTGAAAAAAGTTTCACAGGTTCCAAAAAAATGCAGCACAATTATTTTCAACATTGATAATAATAATATAGCATATTAGAATGATTTCTGGAGGATCATGTGACACTGAAGACTGGAGTGATGATGCTGAAAATTCAGCTTTACATCACAGGAATCAATTACATTTTAATATATATATATATATATATATATAAGTTTTTTTTTATTGCTATAATTCACAATATTACTGATTTTACTGTATTCATGATCAAATAAATGAACTTAAGAGACTTCTTTCAAGAACATTTAAAATATAAATCTTACTGATCCCAAACTTTTGAACGGTAGTGTACATAAATGAAACAGGTAAGAATTCTGAAACAATACTAATAAACTGAAGAAGAGTTTAATACACAAAAAACAGGGTAACTGTTCCACAGCTAGCCACATTTGAACCACGTTCATAATTTTTTATTGAATGCATTTTTTAGTTGTTTTTTCTCAGTAAAAATAATTAAATGTAAATTCTAAGCAGTTTGAATACATGCATTTTGAAAATATAATTTAAATCAAATCAAATAAATGCAACTAGTTAACATAGAAGCAGTGTTCATTTAGTCGACGAAGAAGATTTATTCTGTGACTAAAACGAGACGTTGACTAGGGGTGTAAATCGGATGGTTCGTCACGATTCGATGCGATATCGATTCTCATACCCAGCGATACGATATTTGCATATACCTCAAAAAATTATAAGATTCGATT
This sequence comes from Schizopygopsis pylzovi, assembly GCA_027422435.1. Lineage (NCBI taxonomy): Eukaryota > Metazoa > Chordata > Actinopteri > Cypriniformes > Cyprinidae > Schizopygopsis > Schizopygopsis pylzovi. The sequence goes on along the minus strand of CM049837.1, from coordinate 21,102,913 downwards.
CGATACAGGAGTATATCGATCGATATATCGATATTATCATATTATATACCTATTTTAAACAACATCTACATTTTTATTAACTCACAAATGCAACCAAAATATATAACATGAACATAAATCTAAAAATGCTACTATGGGCTCAGTACTAAACCTCTTTTCTACAGATAACCAAATTACAAGCAACAGCAGAAAATAAATACAATAGAACAAAGACACAAGTTCAATAAACAGTGCTTTTCAGGTTTTTCAGCTCAGTCTAAAATACATTTTCAGGTAAGCTAAAGATGCTAAATAAATGTATACTTGTTAAGTAAACTTACTGCATCTGAAAAATGAGTTTAATTTGTATCTCTACCAAAAAATGAAAATGTATTCCAGTTTTTCCAAATTCAATCCTTGATTCTGATTTCTCATAAGCTTAATTGATTTGGTCTAAAGAGAGAAGAATTGATGACTATTTTTGTTTGAACACTGCATATAAAATAGCTACCAAAATGAATGTTGGTTACTGTAGGATGACTAAAATGCAATGACTTTTCATCGACTAAAACTATGAAAGACTCAAATGACTAAAATGTGACTTAAGCATTTCGTCTCAAGATTAAGACTAAATCAAAAATGCCTGCCAAAATTAACACTGCATAGAAGTGCATTTTTTAAATGTGCAGAAATCTGACCTGTTCGTATCCTGCTTCATGTATGTATGACTGACAAATATGCTTTACATTAAGTTTATTAGTTGATGTTAAAAAAAAAAGATATGCAATTCAATTTAGGCCTTCTTTTTATGCAGTACACCATAAAATAGTTGCAATAACAGGGATTTTGCTTGTTCCTGTAGTAACTTCTTCAGTTTTTAATAGCCAAACAGTGTCATATAAACTTATCCCGCCCACCTGTTTTTTTTCTCCCCCCTCCTGTCTCCCATCAAAGGAATGCCAGTTGAATTTGGATCTTCAACCACCATGACATTGTTGCTTTTCCTTCACCTCAATTACCCTTTTAAAAAATGCTGAGAATTGAATGCTTTGCATTTTAAGCGGCATTTTTCCGGTCAGCCACTCTGATGGCGCGGCAGGTAAAGAATGCTGCCCGTCCTGCACACAGACTGTGGGAAAGAGACACTTTTACCGTCAATCACGTGTCACCGGATGCGTGTAATTTATCTGTTACCGAGGTGATTTCCACAACATTCCCGTCTGAGGTGTGGCACTTACACTGAAATGGCAGCAGTGTGGCTGTAACTGAATTATGTAATGCTTTCAGCGCTTGATTTCCGAAAAGACGTCTCCTTTAGGCCAGACTTTGATCAGCTCCTTTTCAAAAAATGACTTTCATTTGCATGTTTGAATCTCACAAAACCAGTCAGGAACAAGTCTAAGTCATATTTTACCTTAAATAGAAAGAAAATGAAGCCTGTTTTAGGTCTTATATTTGTCCTAATTTACTCAAAAATACAGTAATAATTATTGGGTGTGTGTGTGTGTGCGTGTGTGTGTGCATGTGTGTGTGTGTGTGTGTGTGTGTGTGTGTGTGTGTGAGTGAGAGTAGTCAACATTTGAAGTGGATCAAAACCTTTCATCAGTTGTCCTAAAACCAAAACCCGTTCTTGTCTTAGGACAACTTTGATGAACTTTTTTTATACACTTCAAAATGTTGACTACTATATATGTGTATATTTATGTATTTATATATAATATATATATATATATATATATATATATATATATATATATATATATATTAGGGGTGGGTATAGATTATTTTTTTAAATCTTGGAATTAATCTAGATTAATCTAGATTAAAATGGCTCATTTGAATTCTGCCGAAGGCATTCAGAATATGTGTGCTACCCAAATAATGACTAAAAGTAAGTCTTTGAGAACGGGTTTCTCAAGCCAGGTGGCGCATTAGACCAGGGGCTCATCTCCTGTTTCCAAAATGCATCACAAACTGCTTGAGAAAGCTGTTCTACTATGATAATTGGTGATGAAAATAAACTATGTTCAATAAGATGTACTTGTGTTTACTAACTGTTTATTCAGTTAAACATGAATTTTGAACTGTAGGCCTACATAAGAGGTCGTGATGAACTGTTTACAGTTTCCATTGGGAAGCTTCTTAAAAATAAGTTTTCCCTGAAGCAAACCCGGCGGCTTCATAGCTGCATCCATGTTAGCACGTCACGTCTGATGTGGTAATTTCACAGTAACGTTAGGCATACACACAGGTTCGAAGCAGAGGGTGACACGGGAGTGAATTCTCAAGTTCACATGAGACCTAAAACGCATCCTGTTTGCTTAAAAGCGCAACGTTTCGTTGTTATTCTGAGTGCACACAAATAAACGTAGAGTCTTTACAGATTCGAAAGATGTATTAGGCTACTTTTATCTGTATGACCAAGAATGACGGAGATTTTAAGAGCAAGTGAGCGCACTGGAGCCTGTCCTGCAGCAAACGCACTTCCACACAAACACTTCAATAGCGCACATTTCTCTAGGTTAACATCATATTGAGCGGCCATGTAAAGTTGCTACTACATTCATCTTTCAGATGAAAAGCCATATTTGAGGTTGATGAATGATAGGTGAGCGTTTGAATGTCCTGCCCGATTGTATTACCACATAGACCAGCCGTTAACAATCTGTCCATCACGGACTGCGAGCCTCTAGTTCGAAGACTCGTTCTCGCCCCCTACAGTGCAATTCGGCTAGGTATACATCCGCGCTAAAATATCAGGGTGAAAGTCATCATAGCTTGCGTAGTATAGACCCAGCTCCCAACCCAACTTTGAGAATAGATTAACGGCGATATTTTTTTTATCGCCGATAAGAGTCTCACGTTAACGCAGCACATTAACGCCGATAACGGCCCACCACTAATATATATATATATATATATATATCAGTGCTGTCAAAATTAGCACGTTAACGCAAGCCATTTATTTTTTTTCAGTTTAACCCATTAAAAGTATTTAACACTGTTAACGCAGGGGCGGGCTAGTGTTGGCCACCCCACTCACAGCTGCTAATTCTATCTCTTTTTTTCTTGACAATGAGTGCATTTATTCAGTTGCAGAATGTCTTTACGACGTTTCAGATGCGCTTCACGTGCTTCCACTTAACTTCAGCACCAGGCGCGAGACAAACGAGCACGGAAACGGTCCTGTGCTCGTAGCACGTGCTGTTGCACCTACAAATGTTCCAGCGCATGCTGTAGCCTTTATCATTTCATATCAAAGCGAGAAATAAACTACGAGCATGCAATGCCATGGTCAGTTAAGACATGAAGTTACCAAACATGCGATTAAAGCTGCCTCAAAACTGTGCATGCACGTAATATGTTATATGAGTCACATTTAGGAACATGTGTCTGAAATGGTTTTCAAAACTGTCTCGGAGCAGCCCAGCACTGTCTCCCTCATCTAACACACCCGATTCAACTCGCCAGCTCATTAGTAGAGACTGAAATGGGTCAGAAAAGGTAAAGAGAGTTGAGAGGAAATACGATGCGTGTCACGTTCAGCTGCTCTTAAATAAATAGCAGCCAAAACAACCTAATAACCAGCTGCTGTGATGACTGTCCATCAAAGAAAAAAATGAGGAAATCAATCACTTTTATAGTTCAAATAACTATTATGAAGTATTAATCTGTATTTAGTTCAGAATTTAGTGTTTGATAACTTTATTCAATTTCTTTATATTTCTGCTGAGGGGCACAGGTATATAAATATGACATTTATCATAATGGGTTTATGTGAAGATTGTTTAAAGTTCACTTAAATTAGAAGTTAGTTTTAAAGTCTTATAAATGTTCAAATTAATAGCTCTTAATTATGTATATGTAAAAGCTATATTATCTTAATATAAATTATATATTATCTTAAAAAAACTATGTATTACATAATTGCAAAAAAAATTTTTTTACAATAATGTGAATTCAATTGAAAATGTAGTTAATTGTGATGAAAACAAAAAAAATCGTAATAGGCTATCTTTTCTTTTTTCACTGTATAATTTATTTTGCTATTGTGGTAATAATTTTTTTATGGTGGAATTTGTGCCAAAATTAATCATTTTTTATTTTATTTTCTAGCGTCGCCGGATGGAATGGTGAGTGTTTTGTCATGTTTGTAAACATCTGAATCATGGCCATATTCCTGCACACGTCTTTTAGCTGCCTACACAAACACATACTGTAGCTCTATCCTCCTCTGCGAGTTTAGAAAACACGTCACCAACAAGAAACATCTAAAGAGTTCCTGCGTCAGTAACGGTTAACTCGTCGTATAGTAATGTTAACAAAAACACAAGCACAGGCATTGCACAATGACTTCTCAGTTAGTGCTCGATTACATCTCTAGGTCACAATATTGAAAGTGTGGCATTAGTATGACATCAGTAGATGCCAATTTCAGTCCTGGAATTATTTTAAGTTTTTAATTAAATCATTTACTCTACTTCCATTGGATGCTCATTGTGTCTGTTTGTGTCCAGGATGAAGACTTGGACTTCACTCTAACTACAGATTTTGAGGTCGGACACTTTTTCCGAGAGAGGGTCATTCCCAAAGCAGTGCTTTATTTCACCGGAGAGGCCTTAGAGGACGACGAGAGTGTACGTCTGCTCTTTTTACTATTACTATCACAAGGAAATCTGTGACACAATTATAATTTAATGTATGTATGCTTTACATTGGCTTAAGTTGTAATAAAATAGTTATTTTATTGGATTTCATTTTGTGTTAAGACTCCTGGAACTGGTCACTTTTTAGTAGATTTTCACAAGTTTAAATAAAAAATAATGGACAAAAAGAGCTTTAAAATCTATGTGTGATGTTGTTTAATTTTATATTGGCACCAAAATAATATTGAAAATGTTTAATGTGTCGCCCAAACCCTCTGTAAAATAAAATATTACATTTATTGTTTAATGTATATGTAATTCTATGCTGTTTTGCAGTATGAAGAGGAGGATCTTGAAGAGGGAGAGGAGGAGGTGAGAATCCTTTAATAGACACGTTTATCATTTCATAATAGTCCAAATGTCTGGGTAATTGCAGTGTAACAGCAGATTATTATGTGTCATTCAGGATCTGGATGACGAAGGTGAAGAAGAGGATGAGGGAGATTTAGATCCCACGGTGAGCATTTAAATAATCTGTTTGTCTAAAATGCACCATCAACTATCATTATTAATAAAGCAGCATGTAATTAGCTTGGGTTATACATTTTTTTATATTTTAATCAAATTGATCACAAATTTGAGAAGTTCTGTTTGGATTGTAGATTGTTTTTTTTAAATAAAATACTGGCATACTAGAAGATACTGTGTGCTGCTTGCTATTTATTTCTATATACTTATATGGAACTGTATAAAGTATGCAGGAACAAATTAGTATGCCACACACGACGTAATGGTTACTGTGTATTTTATGTACAATTTTATGTAAATATGTCTCCACTTTTGGCATTGGCAGAAAGTTCACTGTGTGCTCAGTTGTATACTGCACATTTTGTATGCTGTGCACTGTGTACATACTGCATACTTCACAGTAGTAGTTGTAGTATTGTATTCCAAACATCTCTTAATCACTGCATTGAATAGATCCTTATTGCTGATCTGGGTTTGATTGAGGTGGTCTGGATTGAAAGCATTAACTTGTATAGTGCTTCATGATCAGCCGCATGTCTGATGTGTAAACCTGTGTGTTTGTTCCTCCACTTCCCCTTTACAGGCATAATTCATTTCTCACTTCATGCATTTCTAGGTAAGATACACCTGAAGGGATGTGGCGCTATTTCCAATCTATCTTTTGATCCGTCTTCCCTTCATTGCTATAGCCTTTCTCCTCTGCTTTCACTCTTATGTCACTTTCACATGAAAAGTTTGAGTGCGGACTGTTAAGTTGGGCTTGAAAATGGCAAATTTTGTTTCATGTGAACGGGGCAAAACTATGTAACTATTAATTACGTATGATTTGCATTTTTTGTTCACATGTAGATGGTAAACAGTTTGATGGTAAAAGTATTTTTCAAACGTACCAGGATTTAAAACAATGTTGGTATTATCGATGTTAAAAACAGTTTTGTTGCCTAATATCTTTGATCAATAGTAAGCTCAAAACAACAATTCATTTGAGATTTTATGCATATTTAAATGTTTCAAATAGATGCTAATCACTTGGATGGTGAAAGTATAGTCAACTTACTGTGGTTTAAAACAACTTGAAAAAGTGAAAATCGATCAGCCAGAAGTACGCAACTATTATATATAATTTGCATTTTTGTTCGCAAATAGATGCTAATTGAAAATTGTAAGAAAAATAAATGTAATTGAATTGAAATAAATAATTCGTTAAATGATAAATACAGAAAGTATTTACCATTGCCGAACATCAACAATACCTGCCATCTGAACTTAGTTCAACTCAATACTACTAGAGAGTGTTTACTAAGGTGAAAGTATTTCGCAACCGAACCGCAGTTTGAAACAACCTAAAAACTGTTAAAGCCGATCAGTCAGGAGGATGCAACAGTCGAGTTTGGAATTGAACAAACAACCGAATGTGAAAATGACATTTAAAACTAAACTTCTCAACTCCCATTCATTAAATTAACCTTACAGGTGAAGTGTGTAATTATTCTAATGTCAAAATACTTAAGTGGTCAGACATATACATTTCTGACTAAATAGTGTGCAGTAGTCGGGTTCTGGAAGTAAAAATACCATTTATTTTCTCCATAGGAAAATGTAATTTTTACAGATAACCTTTTTTTTTGGATTTTGTTTAATCCATTGGTTTACATTATTTCAACTCATGTTTTAAATAATATTGTTTAACAGTGGAGTCCTTGGTGAAAAATGCATTACTCATGATGCTGTACAGAAATTTCCACAAATCAGAGACTTGCAATGAGCAGAACACGCCAAACAGTCGCTGAGCTCCGCCCACTCCCATGAAGCACCTCAAATTACATAATCGCACAAGACACATAAATATTTCAATATATATGCATATTTTGCAGTAAACTTAAAATTAGGTCTGCCCCCTAATAGTCCACTAACCGTTTGCTGACAAAAAGAGGCTTAGAGGGTGTACTCACATTATGCGATCTGAACCATGCACGAGTGCGTTTGACCTCTATAGCCCGGTTAGTTTGACTAGTGATAAGTGCAGGCCCCCCCCCCCTCCGGTCTATGCATCCCTGCCTCTGCTGAATTATTTTTATCCTGGTGGGATAAAATTATTTGTGAAACGCACTATGAAGTACCGTTCTGAATCAAATTATTCACGATACGCGTTCCGATTGGAGTGCTTCGAAAAAGTGAAACATTTTGCGATGCAATGGTTTAACTGACTCACACAGTTTCAAAAAGCTCCGTTGATACGGTATTCTTTGTTCACTTTGTCTATATAATTTATTTGTTGTTTAAAAATGAAATCATTACAATTAATAGGCCTAACTTACAATGTCAGATACTGTATAATGTGTAATGTGAGTGCTGGCCTGCAGAGGAGGGGGGGACAATCGCGCTCAAGCTCCGTTCAAGGCAACCGTGCCTAGTGTGAGTCCAACCTCAGTCGATCAAAATTGTATTAGTCGCTTAGCCGCAGAAAAAAGAAGATCACAGAATGTGGCGAAGTCACGTAGTCTGTAACGGACAGATTATTAACAACTGGTCTGTGTGGTAATTACAGTACATCTGCCATGACATGCATACGTTCATTGCAATCATCAACCTCAAATGTGGCTTAACTTTTGATTGCGCGCTCTCTTTTTACTTTCACTTTCGATATTTGCGATCACACATACTCTATATACTACGGAGAAGGTATACTTACCACATATTTTACAAGATTAGATGTTTGTCAGTGGTGCTCATGATCTGCAAATCATTCGCCATCGTCCTCCGTCATCTCTCCTTACTCGCTTTATGTGGTAAGTTAACTTTTATGTACTGTAACATAACACGCTACTGCTAGCAAGTGGTTAACCATGTCCCTTTAATGCAGGGGTAGGCAACGTCGGTCCTGGAGTGCCGCTGTCCTGTAAAGTTTAGCTCCAACCCTAATCAAACACACCTGAACAAGCTAATCAAGGTCTTCAGAATTACTAGGGCTACAGGAGGTGAGCTCCACTAAACTCTGCAGGACATGGGCACCCCAGTACCGACATTGCCCACCCCTGCTTTAGTGGCTTTTCCGTGCATTTCTGAATTCGGATTCATACTTCAGGCACAAGCTTAACAAGCCTGTGTCATCGTCCATCCTGATGTTTTACTGTAGATATCATCCAATGCCAGTTTGGTAGACATCGCCCAACCCTATTCGTCAATGCAGCTGAAAATTCAGAAAACACTCATCAATTAATTATTATGATGTTAAGGAAGTCTTTTTTTATAGCTGATAGGCTATAGACAATTAAAGGCTCATTATTATTATTATTATTATTATATGCTTATTAATATAAACATGCAAGTAGACAACTAATCGCTTCAAATGAACGACTATTAGTCGACCAGAAAAATATTTAGTTGAGGGCAGCCCTACTTAAAAATATATATTGTTTCTATACACGACCAACAACTTTAAAGGGTTAGTTCACCCAAAAATGTAAATGCTGTCATTAATTACTCACCCTCATATCGTTCCAAACCCGTAAGACCATCATTCATCTTTGGAACACAAATTAAGATATGTTTGATGAAATCTGAGACCTCTCTGACCCTCCATAGACAACAAGGATACTACCATGATCAAGGCACATTAACGTAGCAAGGACATCATTAAAAAGTCCATGTGACATCAGGGTTCAACCGTATGTTTACAAAGCAGCTAGAATACTTTTTGTGCGCAAAGAAAACAATAATAACATCATTTATTTAACAATTCTTCTCCCCAAGTTACCGTCTTCTGTCATTTTGGAGAGTACCCTAGAACGTAATCAGCGTTGTTTACGTTTAGTTGAAAAGCGTGCGCATGCTGAACATAAACAACGCTGATTACGTTGATTACATTCTGGTGTTAAATCCCTGAAGTCACATGGACTAAATTCAAAGTTTTATATTTCTCTATTGTTTTTAATTGTCATTCACAGTGCTTTTTGGAATTGTAGTTTTTTTTCCTCATTAAACTAGTTAAATACACAGTCTTGTACCTTTGTCTTTTTGTCGGATTTTCAAATACTTTGCTTCAAATAAAAGTTTTCATGTAGTTTTCATGGCTTTTAATGCTTTTTCAAATATTATTTTTAAATCCCTATGGGAAAAATGAACAAAAAAAGACTTCCGGAACCAGCGCCACTGAAAAAGTGGGCAGGCACTAATACACTAGTGTGATTTTGGGGCGAGGCCAATTTGCAACCAATGGCAGATGGGGGCGGAGCCAAAACCTCTATTACAGTTGATACAACTACTGGTGCAGGAATTACACACTTCACTTTTACCAAACAAAGCATGTATTTATGAACCAAACCATCATCAGGCAAATCATTACTTCCTGTTGCGCCGTGCTTGAAATAATATTCATAATTCTCCTTCTATCTTTTATCTCTGTCTTGTTGTTTCTACAGAAAGACCCTCCTCCTGCAGAGTGCAAACAGCAGTAAGACTGGTGAACAGATACCCACAGCACAACTCGGCTGTCCGTCAGACAATTAGACGATGTGGACGCAGGCCTCATTTCCTTGTGGACTCGCCACACTAATGCAATAGGAAACCAAGCGCTGTTTAGGAAATGCATGTTTGTTCGTTTGTTTATTTCTCTACTGTTTACTTTTACAGAGATGACCTCATTGTTCTCATTCATAAGTCATGTAATTTCACACTCCCAAATGTAACCCTCAAAATGGATAATGTATAAAGACGTACGACTTATTTTATTTTCTATATTTGAAATGTTAGAGCTGGTTTGCAAGAGGGTCTAGCAAAGATACCATACATGTGTTTTGAATTCTTAACATCCATATTCAACCATGGCCATTTTTGCAACATAGCAGGTTTTTGGACACTCCCCAGATGATATGAGCTCCCAGGCGTCGTCCAGTGTAGCATTACTCAGGGTTTCTTTTGCCAACAAAATGAACCTGCTGTCTTCACGAATCTGACATAACTTAAATTTCTGATAAAGCTGTTACAATGTAGTTACGAAAGTGTTTTGATGTGGATCGTCCTGCTCAGTGGTAGCCGAGCGATGTGGATTGTGGTAATAGAATATTTCTGATACATGTCCAGGGTTGGGCGTCATCGAATTCCCCATCCCTGCATGACGTAATGCATATCCATGCCATGCACATTGACATTGGATTTCAATCGTATTTTAATTCACTATGTGGTTATGCGTCCAGTTGCTTGCATTCATGCACAGAAATGCATCAGTATTGGGAGTGTTAATGAGCAGACTTTAAAGCCATTGCAGGTTTGCTCTCCGTTTTAACTGTGGGCGAGCCGTAGCCTTATCTGCAACTTCTTTGGTTTGTAATGCAGCATTGTTTCCATTTTGTACAAAATAGACAAAAGGATTCTATTAAATGTTGTGAGACATGATGCTGCAAAGGCTTTGCACTTTTTTTGTTGTTGTTGTTGCTGCATAACATAAACTTGAACATGACCATCGTGTTGCATAACTGGGAAATCTGACGGTTCTCACCTGGTGGATAAAGCTGGAAGAATTGAGCCATTTATAAGGAACAGGACACCACAGAAACCTGCAGGTAGGCTGTCTGTAAGCAATCAATGAGAACACCCTAGCATCCATATATCAATGCCTTGACAACCACCTAAAACGCTGCAGCATGATGGCACCGGGTTTTTCTAAGGTAACACAGTTCACATTTCATTCAGAACATGTAAAAACTTCTAGAAGTTTTGTTGAACATGACATTTCTATTCTCCACACCTCATTAAGCTTGTTTTACACCTTCTGTCTTGTTTAAGAGAAATATAATTCTTGAAATGACCGTGGAAGGTTATAATTATTCTGTGAGCATACTTCAGTGGAAATTAGAGCGGGAAACCGATCCCCATCAAACCAGATTCCATAAAGCGTCAGCTATGTGAGGAATCTCAACACTGAGACTGCTTCACCAATGTGAGGCTGCTTTGTGTGAAATACTTGCTGGCATTCTCTTAGTACTTTCTCAAGTGTGTAATCTGCTGGTTTAGATTCCAGAAAGCCGGATCGGTTCTGTGTGGGATCATTCCCACTTTCGCACCTCCCGCTCTGGTTTCTTTCACGAGTTTGGAGATCTTGTTCAAAATTATCTCGAAATCTTGCTATACTTCAGAGTGGAATGAGGAAAATTTGCCTCCTGCTTTTTTTATCATCATGGTGTAAGCCCGGTGCCATGATGTCTACTCCCCCCAGAGAGGAACTGCAAGCCCGGTGCCAGTAATCAACAGAAACTACCTCTTACATATGTAACAGCCAGGACGCAGCACACTGGGGGGTCCACACCCGGTGCTGACGGTCCGCACGATGGACCTGATGTAGTCACCATTTCCCCCCCTCCCCTCATCACCTAAAATCCATGCAATGTAATATGTACAAAAAAGTAACCATACATGTTTGATATCTTTTAAAATGTCTCAGTGCGTCTGGTAAAATGGTCTCATTCTCCCAATCATAATGAAAAGGTAAAGGAAGTTCTGAAATATGAGAAGTATAGTGTACAGCGTAAGGGTGTGCCCTCCCCCCTGATCTTCTGTTCAGATCGCCTCCTGTATGTAAATAAGCATTCCCTGCCACAGGATATCAGGAGCCATTTGGCTGCAAATTCTGAAGTCTAATTATAATAACAAGACCACCATTTGGTGAGTTTATTGAATTATCTGGGGATATAAGGAAAGGGGACACAAAGTTCTGGGCGTCAGTAAGCCGATTGCCCACACAAGATCACTTGTGTGTAGTTTCATTTCCAGGTATGGTTAGGCGTTAGTAAGCTGGTTGCCCACACAAGATCACTTGTGTGTAGTTTTCATTTCCGGGCGTCAGTAAGCCGATTGCCCACACAAGATCACTTGTGTGTAGTTTCATTTCCAGGTATGGTCAGGCGTTAGTAAGCTGGTTGCCCACACAAGATCACTTGTGTGTAGTTTCATTTCCAGGAGTCTGTAGGCTGACTGCCCGCACAAATCGCTGTGTGTAGTTTTCATTTGCCAGGTAGTATTGTTAACTGATGATTCTATTCTTGTAACATTGGAGATTTGAATTATTGCTTCGATTACCTGGTTAATAAATTGTAACGTTTGATTCTATTCTGACTGCCTCTAAAGATTGCTTTCTCCCTATTAGAGTAGCGGATTCGTATATTTCCGCAAGCCTGCGTCAGTTTAGCGACGGCTAATACCCGGCGTCTTTTAAGTGTACTTCGGATGCAGGGGCGGGTTAATTCCGTTTAGGGACGGCGAACGCCGTCTGGTCAAACTAAATTCGGGTACGCCCATACCTCTGACTTTTGATTTAATGTTACTTTAAACAAGGATTTGACCAATCCAAAGTTATTACGAGTGTTGTACATTGACCTACTAACATATCTGATAATGGCCAAAAACCTTTACTGAAGTAAACAAACGAACTAAAAGTTCTGAGGGGGCTCCAAGGGGTTATCCATGTCTATGATTGTGTACGTGTGAATTAACGGCAAATCTTAGATACATAACCATAATTACCTCTGATTGACGACCGGGCCTGACGAGATTGTGTCCGTGAGACCTGTGAAAAACAGGGCCTCTGAGCGATATAGTTTCCCTACATCTGAGCGGGTAAAGTATTAAACGGAGCTGAAAAGAATAATCAATCATTCGTTTTCATATTTTAATGATGCACAGATATCATTAAAACCTTTTCATTTATGGAGTCAGATGAAATAACGAGATAAAATATATAAGAAGAAGTGTTCCATTTTAATGTTCTTGTTGTGTCGTGAAAAGGAAAGACCGTAACACGCAAAGCCCTTCACCCGCGGAACGACTGCCGTCATTGGATCGTTCCAGCCGGGCCCTCTTACAATGGCATGGTAGGAATGACATTATTGTCGTTTTAGTTTTGTGCTGTTTAAAGGCATGAAAGCGGTTCGAAAAACTTCTCACGGAATGATATGCAAACATCAGAATGTCTCAGATTATAGATGGACTACATCTAAAAAATGAATAATTTGACAAATGTATATAAATTATATAAACCCACATTTGATGAAGATATAAGTCCTTTCAGAAGGATACAAGCTGTTTTATTTACATAAGGGTGGTCCACCCTCATGGTGGCGGCCATGTTGGATCACATGATCGGCCTAATACTATTCATTTTTATCTATGTGACACTCCTATTTTTAGACAATTTTTATTTCAAATTAAATACTTAAATACAAATGATACTTCCTCCGCACCAATCGGTGTCAGTATAAAGTCCAAAACAATAAACAACTGCATATTACACTTTTATAAGTGGGTAATAATGTTGAACCGTTGAGCATATTTTATGGGTTGTACAAGCTTTTAGCTCACAACAGCAAAAACTAAATGAAGTAGAACGTTGCACTACACTAAATGTACCATCAATTGTTATAGCAACAAATATGACAGACTGAACAACTTCATATGAAGACAGAACAAATAATCTGTTACCCAGTATGTCCTGCGGTCTTGGAGAAAGGTCTAACACCCCCACAGTTTAAAATGTCACGTCCTTTGTGGTCTCGGCTCCCTCCCGTCACATACATGCAAACAATCTTTCTTTCTCAGCCTCTCAATTTCTCTCAAATTATAATGTCACTTTCACTGTACACTTTCCACAAACAGGGCACAAAATAGAGGTTATCTTAAATAAAGTGATATAACGTCAGTACAAGGAGGTGCCTTCAGAAGGGCAAATTGAGCTGTTTTATTACACAGGGTTGACCTTTTTACAGTCCGGTAACAAAATTTAGAAACATCAGTTTAAAACTCTGATTTGTGTGAGTTTGTTATTTCTAGAAATAAAAGCTAAATTGACAATGGTTAGCAGCGTTGAAAATGCAGTCTAAGCGAAGCCATCAGAAAGGGGCTTTTTTAGATGAAATTATTTACTTAAGTTTCCCATAAATTAAAGAACAGTAACAGGATTGAATGGAACATAGAATTTATATAAAACGTTTCAGGTAATTTGCTTGTATTTGTCTTTCTTAAGTGAAGTGACATTCGATTTGTGCTTTGCATTTGATTTAACCCATCCAAAGTGCACACACTTGGGGGTTCGGTGTCTTGCTCAAGGGCACATCTGTTGTGGAACTAATAGTGGAGAGAGTACGTCTAGGTTACTTGCGTAACCCCCGTTCCCTGAAGGAGGGAACGGAGACGTAACGTCAGAGTGACTGACTAATGGGATCTCGCCGGAGAGCCCAATCACCTTCGAGTGTTAACAAAACAAGCCAATGACAGTTGGCGTGCGTGTTTCGTCACGCGCACTCCGCCCCGCGGTGCGGGTATAAAAGGAGAGCGCGTGCAAACGCACATCAGTTTTTCGCTGAGGAGCCGAGACTGTGTGCCCCGGCCGTACAGCGGTGGTACAGCAACTATGGCGATGGGACGTTACGTCTCCGTTCCCTCCTTCAGGGAACGGGGGTTACGCAAGTAACCTAGACGTTCCCTATCAGTCAGTCACGTTCGACGTAACGTCAGAGTGACTGACTAATGGGATCCCCTGGAAAACGCCACTATTGCTGACCCCCTCCAGTGCTCTGCAGAAGCCGGCAAGTCCCCCCACACCAGCTGGGATGGAAGATAGGACAGGGTTTAGGCAGAGATAACCGCACTGCTGTTCCGCCCAGTGGGTAGAATAACACTGGGAAAGCGTACCCCAAATAGGGGGAAACGCTACGGAGCCACATCCCGCATAAGGAGGTATCATGTGGAGATTACACGTATGGACTGGCCAAGGGCAGTACCACATACGGGAGTCTCTGAGGTAGACCCAGCCCGCCTGGGGTGAGATAGCTACACAGCAGAGAAGGCAGAGGGTTCTGCCAGGGAAGACACGGGCTCACCAAGGGGGGGAAGCCGTACCGTGGAAGAATACACATGTGGGATCACCAAGGGGAATCACTACACATGGGCACCTAGCCCAGCACAGGGGTTGACCTTGGGCAACGTACGAGTACTGGACCTGGCGTCTGGTGCTCCGCCACACCTGACTGCCGAGGGTGCGGGAGGAACTTCAACAGGGTTCGCCGTGGGGAACTGAACTGAGAAGCAACAAAGCGCACGTATCCGGTCCGTAGAGGGGAATGGCGCAGCAAGCGTGATTGACACCGAGCGGGTTCCCAGTGTTACTGGCCATCCGAGACAAGTACACGGGAGGACACTGGCTCTATACGGAGATTGTAAAACCTCGCAAACGTATTAGGTGTCGCCCAGCCGGCAGCTTTACAAATGTCTGCTATTGAGGCGCCTCGTGCCAGAGCCCAAGAGGAAGCAACGCCTCTCGTAGAGTGTGCTCTCACCCCAAGGGGGCACGGTAAGCGCCGGGCCTGATAGGCCAAGACTATAGCCTCCACTATCCAGTGGGCGAGTCTTTGTTTGGAGACAGCTCTTCCCTTCTGCTGTCCTCCGAAGCAGACAAAGAGCTGATCTGAGGTCCTGAAGCTCTGCGTGCGGTCCACATAGATGCGCAAGGCACGAACGGGACAGAGCAGAGCAATGGCTGAGTCTGCCTCCTCCCGGGGCAGCGCTTGCAAGTTCACCACCTGGTCCCTGAAGGGCATGGTGGGAACTTTGGGCACATATCCAGGCCGGGGTCTCAGGACAACGTGAGAGTCAGCCGGCCCGAATTCTAGGCACGAATCGTCGACCGAAAATGCTTGCAGGTCCCCTACCCTCTTGACTGTGGCCAATGCCGAGAGGAGCACTGTCTTCAGAGACAGAAACTTAAGCTCTACTGACTGCAGAGGCTCAAAGGGGGCCCCCCTCAAGGCCGACAGGACCGAGGGGAGATCCCAAGAGGGTACCAGGTGAGGGCGCGGAGGATTTAGCCTCCTTGCCCCTCTGAGGAACCTGATGACCAGGTCGTGTTTCCCCAGAGACTTACCGTCTACTGCATCGTGATGTGCGGCAATAGCGGCAACATACACTTTGAGGGTGGAGGGAGACAGCCTTCGCTCCAACCCATCCTGCAGGAAAGAAAGCACGACTGCGATCGGGCATCTACGGGGGTCCTCCCGGCGGGGAGAACACCAATCGACGAACAGGTTCCACTTCAGCCTGTAGGCCTGTCTCATAGACAGGGCCCTGGCAGAAGTGATAGTGTTTACTACCGCTGGAGGTAGCCCACTTAGAACCTCCGCGTCCCGTCCAAGGACCATACGTGGAGATTCCACAAGTCTGGGCGCGGGTGCCAGAGGGTGCCCCCTCTCTGAGAAAGTAGATCCCTCCTCAGAGGAATTTGCCAAGGAGGGGCTGTCGCGAGGAGCATCAGTTCTGGGAACCACGTCCGATTGGGCCAGTAAGGCGCAACCAAGAGGACTTGCTCCTCGTCCTCCCTGACCTTGCACAGGGTCTGTGCGAGAAGGCTCACTGGGGGAAACGCATATTTGCGTAAGCCCCGAGGCCAGCTGCATGCCAGTGCATCTGTACCGAGGGTCCCCTCGGACAGGGAGAAAAACAACTGGCAGTGAGACGTGTCCGGGGAGGCAAACAGGTCTACCTGAGCGTCCCCGAAGCGTCTCCAAATCAGCTGGAGTACCTCGGGGTGGAGTCGCCATTCTCCCGGAAGGGCGTGCTGACGTGAGAGCTCGTCGGCTGCACGATTGAGCTCGCCTGGGACATGAACGGCGCGAAGCGACCTCAGATGCTTCTGACTCCAAAGGAGGAGATGGCGGGCGAGTTGCGACATGCGACGGGAGCGTAGACCGCCTTGGTGGTTGATGTACGCAACGGTCGCAGTGTTGTCCGAGCGGACCAGTATATGCTTCTCGTGTAGCAGCGTTCTGAAGCGGCGCAGAGCAAGCCATACTGCCAGCAACTCGAGGCAATTGATATGCCACTGCAGCTGGGGCCCTGTCCAGAGCCCTGCGGCTGCGTGCCCGTTGCACATGGCCCCCCAGCCCGTGGCAGAGGCGTCTGTTGAAACAACAACATGCCTGGATACTTGCTCTAGGGGAACTCCTGCCCGAAGAAAAGCAAGGTCCGACCATGGGCTGAAGGTGCGACGGCAGGACGGGGTGAGTGAGACCCGGTACGTGCCGTGGCGCCATGCCCATCTCGGGACTCGGTCGTGAAGCCAACGCTGAAGCGGTCTCATATGAAGCAATCCGAGCGGCGTGATAGCGGCTGAGGATGCCATATGCCCCAGGAGCCTCTGAAAATGTTTCAGTGGAACCACCCTCTTGCGCTGAAGAGACTCCAGGCATCTCAGCATTGACTGAGCACGCTCCTCCGAGAGACGTGCTGTGAGGTTGACCGAGTCCAACTCCATGCCGAGAAAAGAGATCCTCTGCACAGGGGAGAGTTTGCTCTTTTCTCGGTTGACCTGAAGTCCCAACCGGCTGAGGTGACTGAGCACCATATCCCTGTGTTCGCACAACAGTGCTCGAGACTGGGCCAGAATGAGCCAGTCGTCGAGGTAGTTGAGGATACGAATGCCTGCTTCCCTTAACGGTACAAGGGCGGCTTCTACGACCTTGGTGAAGACACGAGGCGACAGGGATAGCCCGAAGGGAAGGGCCTTGTACTGGTATGCTCGCCCCTCGAACGCAAAGCGGAGAAACGGTCTGTGTCGAGGGAGGATCGAGACATGGAAGTAGGCGTCCTTCAGGTCGATTGCTGCAAACCAATCGAGGGGACGGACGCATTGAAAGATGCGTCTCTGCGTCAACATCCTGAACGGGAGCTTGTGAAGGGCCCGATTCAGAACGCGCAGGTCCAGGATTGGTCGTAACCCACCGCCTTTCTTGGGTACGATGAAGTAGGGGCTGTAGAACCCTGACTTCATCTCGGCTGGAGGGACCGGCTCTATCGCGTCCTTCGCCAGTAGGACCGCGACTTCTGCACGCAAGACAGGGGCATCCTTGCTCAACACTGAGGTGAACCGAATGCCCCTGAACTTGGGGGGACGCCGGGCGAACTGAATCGCGTAGCCGAGTCTGATAGCGAAATGGAGCACAGGGGCCCGACTCGAAAGGCAGTGCGTCTCGAAGTGGGGTCTGAGTGTGTGGTGTGACACTGACCTGGCTCCATAGTTGGGCAGGGGATGCGGGAGAAGGCATCGCGTCCTCGGACCGGACCCTGCTGCCCACTGGCGAAGAGAGAGGGGGACGGGGGTGTGGAGACGAGGTCTCGTACACTGCCATCCTCGCCCTCTTGGGACCCGGAGGAAAAGGAAACTGCTCTTTTATTGAAGTTTTGGGCGGAACAGAACAAAAAGGAAACAAAAGATTCTCCACCCGGCCCTCCTCCGGGGGAAGGAGTGGTGCAGTCACCATCTCCTGAAGAGCAGGATCCAAAGGCTCCGGGTCGCCCATCTCAGGGACGCCGCCTGCCCTGGCGCTTCACGGGCTTGGCAGGGGCGGAGGCGGGCTGCGCCGGTCTCCTGCGGCCAGCTCCACGCTGCGGCCGTAGTGCAGGCTGCTGTTGTGGCCGAGCTGGAGCGGAGGTGGAGGCAGCAGGAGGGCGCCCTCGGCGACGAGCAGACGGAGGGGCTGCAGCCGGCGGTGGGGTGGAGACAGCAGCGGACCGCCGGGGCAGGATGTGTCGAAACGCCTCCGTCTGCTTCTGTGCGGCGGAGAACTGTTGGGCAAAATCCTCCACCGCTTCGCCGAATAGGCCGGCCTGGGAGATCGGGGAGTCCAGGAAGCGGTGCTTGTCGGACTCCCTCATATCCGCCAAGGTCAGCCACAGGTGGCGCTCCTGGACCACTAATGTGGACATCGTCTGACCCAGGGCCCGCGCCGTGACTTTCGTCGCCCTTAGTGCGAGGTCCGTCGCTGTGCGCAGTTCCTGCATCACACCTGGGTCAGCATCACCCTCGTGCAACTGTTTTAATGCCTTGGCCTGGTGGACCTGCAGGAGGGCCATGGCATGCAGGGCGGAAGCGGCCTGTCCAGCAGCGCCGTAAGCCTTGGCCGTTAAAGCGGACGAGAACTTACAGGCCCTGGACGGAAGGCATGGATTACCCCTCCAGGCGGCAGCGCCTTGCGGGCAGAGCTGCATAGCAATGGCGCGCTCGACTGGGGGGACCTCCACATACCCTTGGGCCGCTCCGCCGTCGAGGGTGGTGAGGACGGAGGAGGCACTAGGCCTGTTTCGGGCAGAAAAAGGTGCCTTCCATGACCTAGTCACCTCCTCATGCACTTCCGGAAAGAAAGGAACCGGAGGCGGTTGCCGACGTTCGGCCTGCGCCCCCAGGAACCAATCATCCAGCCTTGAGCGCTCGGGAGAAGGCGGACGCCTATAGTGCAGCCCGATGCTCTCAGCAGCCCGGGAAAGCATAGCGGTCAGTTCTGGATCTGACTCGGGCAACGCTACTCTTCCTGACGGAGGCAGCGCAGCCAAATCGTCCTCTCCAGAACCTAGCTCATCCCCCGATGCGGTGATCGACAACCTGTCATCTGCTGGGGCACCGAATGAGATGCTGGGCCCCGCCCTGTCCGAGGACCCCGCATACTCATCCGGGAACCCCAGACGGTGCGATGTGCTGGAGGAGTGAGAGGCCCGCGGAGGCGTACTCGACGGGGAAGCTCTCACTGTAATCCTCAGGTCACCCTGGCCCTGAGCCGAAGTAGTCCTCCGGCCGGAGGAACTAGAACGGGGCAGAGCAAGGGGGATACCCCCCCGTCTAGCGAGGAGGTATCTGGAACGCAACATCGCCATGGTCATGTTCCCGCAGTGAGAACATGACTCATCCACGAGCGCTGCCTCAGCGTGCTTAAAGCCCAAGCACGAGGGGCAGCGATCGTGACCATCAGATGAAGTCAGGAAACGACCACATCCAGAAACGCACGAGCGGGAAGCCATCTTTAAAAAGACGCCCGTCGCTCGTGGAGCTCTTTTAGATTGCTCTTTTTGTGAAAGTCTCCCTTTCAGGAGCGCTGAAGCGCCGAGGGGAGGTAGCAGCGTGACCGTCTCTTTGAAGAAGAATCAGCACTGGATAGCGACCTCCGCTGACGCGCCGTAACACCAACGCTGCTTGTCTTACAGACACTCTGGAGACTGCAATGGCTCGGCTCCGAAGCGAAAAGCTGATGTGCGTTTGCACGCGCTCTCCTTTTATACCCGCACCGCGGGGCGGAGTGCGCGTGACGAAACACGCACGCCAACTGTCATTGGCTTGTTTTGTTAACACTCGAAGGTGATTGGGCTCTCCGGCGAGATCCCATTAGTCAGTCACTCTGACGTTACGTCAAACGTGACTGACTGATAGGGAACTACATTCACTCCCCCCACCGACAATTCCTGCCAGTCCGAGACTCGAACTCGCAACCTTTGGGTTACGAGTCTGTCTCTCTAACCATTAGGCCACGACTTCCACAAATTCATGCTGTAACTGGTTGATTTTTAATAGTGTTATATGATTAAAGTGATTTATTGTTGTTAAATAATTGTTTATTCAAATTGTTATTGTTTGGGTGTCGTCATTTCATAAAATTGTGGGGGGGGGGGGGAATAACTTGGTAACAGGGTTGATTTTAATATTGTTATATTATTGTAGCCACTTTACATGCTATGTAAATTGTAGGTTAAATGTTATAGTTGCTTATACAAATTATGTACTTCCTATGTGTCACAGTTTCAAGGAATGATTGGTGATTATTATGGGGTTAAATTATACAATATCTGGGTTGAATATAATACTGTTACATGTTTAAACCCAGTTTTAATGTTGTGTTCATAAATAACTGTTTATCCAAATTATGTTATTTTTATAGTATTTTATATATTTTTTATAGAATAATATATATGGTAACACAGTTGATTTTAATGTTGCCACTTTTAGATACTGAATAATTTTATGTAAGATAAGTGTTTATACAAATTAAATTACTTCCTAGGTGACCAAATGTTATGGAAATAGAGGGGAAATTCACAGGGTAACAGGGTTAATTTAAAAAAGCATTTAAATGTGGAAACAATAATATAACTATGTAAATATGGGGGGTGCTAAAAGGTTTTATACTGTTTAATACTATTATATTATTGTTGCCACTTTTTTAATTGTTTATCCAAATTGTTACTTCTAGTAATTTTATGGAACAAATTTATACATTTTATGGAATTATCTGTTTTTTGTTAAGGGAGAAAGTCATGTGGTAAGATTTATTTTTATGTGATTATTTTACATTGTGTTTTATATTAGATTACAGTATTAGTTTACATCTCATTTTAAATTGCACTGATCTGTGTTTTTGTATTGCTTTAAAGTAATGTATCACCAATGTGTGCCCTATTCATAAAAAGTTGAACCCTTTACATCATCAAGACCCAGAATGCCTTCTGTTTGTCTTTGAAATGTATGTGTTTGTCCTCGGTGGATTAACACCACTTCACACCAAAACTCAAGAGCATCAAGTCTTCAAGTCCTAAATCCTTCCTTCACACTTGACAGTGACCTTACGTTCTTCCCCAGCTGCCTTTGCAGTCTTACTGCCTTTGTCTTTTATTGCTGCCCGGTTTGCTTGACCAGCCCTCACTAGAACCACAGAAACTTTTGTGTGAGGTCCTTTAATGTCCCGCAGCGGAAACAACCGCCGCTTAGAGCTCAACAGAGAGATTTGTGTTCTGTCTCGGATGGGCGGCATTAAAATAAATGCTTTATTGTAACATGTAGATGTCTGATAATGCAAGGAGGCGTCGTATCTCCAACTGCACTAAATGACTGCACTGTAATACAGAAAGCAATGAAAAAGTGCTATTAAGATCTCTGTTATGAAAAATTATATACCAGTTATTCATATTGTCTCCATCTGGTAGTTCTGGTACGTAAATCCACATCCCACAATATTACCACACAGCTGCCGCGGATGATGCTTTTTTATCTCTGCTGACAGTTACCATCACTGGGTATAAAAATACATTATACTGTGTACAGTATGTTCCCACAGGTTTAAACACACCACAACTCTGATTATTTCTAGGGTTTTTTGGTCTCCATCCAGGTCTACATTAATGCAGAGGCTTACCTGGGATTAAGCACAGGGCCCATAGGCTAAAGAAGGGCCCCACTGCTGTATGACATATTGAGATTAATTGTCACAGTTTACAATGCATTGGCAACAAGGGGCCAATTTAGGCTTTTTGAATCTTAATGAAAGTTCTTTATTGTTATCTCGTTGTTCGATGTTGAATCTTTAACATCCAAGGAATTGTTCCATTGCACAAAAGGTTATTTACTGTGAAAAAGAAAATAATATTTGGATTATTAAAATGGTTCTTTTAAGAACTGCTCACTTAAAAGGATCTTCGGGGAAGCAAAAATGTTCTTCTATGACATCACTGTGAAAACCCACTTTTGGTACCTTTATAATTAAGAGCATACAGTAAAGTTCAATGAGGTGTAATGTAGGGCTGCACAATATATAGAAATAAAATCAATATCACAATATGGCTAAGTGTGATTATCAATTCTTGAAAGCCCACGATTCAGTTAAATAAATATAAGTGCTACAGGTTTCAGAATGAGGAACCATCAGTGTGTAAATGAACAACACAGTGACGCACGAGCTTCACTCTGAAACCTGCAGTGTGTGTATTTATTTGCCACCAAAATAAAAGCTCAGTGGTTTAATGTTTGAAAAATAAAGAAATTGAGACAAAAATAGTAGTTTTATAGTTACAGTATTTATTGTTGTAATATATTAATTTTTTGTTTAATATTTTAATAACAATAACAATACAAATAATATGTATTATTATATTTTATAGCAAAAAAGCGCTATATAAACAAAGGTGATTTGACTTGACTTAGTCCTGTTAGTTTTTTGGTGCACATTGACTTCAGTTGTATGGAAAAAAACAACAGAAACATCTTTCAAATTATCTTATTTTGTGTTTATAAAAAAAAAAAACATGCAGGTTTTGAATGACATGAGGGTGAGTAAACGATAACCAAACTTTCATTTTTGGGTGAATCATCTCTTTAGTTAATCTTTTCTTTTTGTTCTTTTTCTAAATGGATTAAAAGGACAAATATCATTAATTAGCCTTACATAATATCTGCACACACTTCACGAATGACCACTGAAGCTAGAATGACTTTCACAGCAATAATCTCAGAAATAAATCAGTCAGTTGGTAAATTAATTAATGAAAAGGTCAGGGTTTATTGTGTGTGCTCATATTAAAACAATAGTGAAGTATTACTTGCTTGACATGCTCTATACAAAGCAACTTAAAATAAAAAACTTGAGTAACAGGCCTTCTAGGCTTAACCAGTGATTAAGTGTGTTACACAATCTACTTCATAAATCACTCTTACCTGGGAATAAAATGAAAACGGCCACCAATTCAGTTCCTCTTTCACCAATTCATGTTTATTTAACTCTTCTGCAAGGTCATTGCTCTTCTCATCTGTGTGAGATGCAAAGTATGCAAAGCTTGTTTGGATTGTGAAAAGTAAAACTGATATTGAGAGAGATGATTAAACATTGCATGTTGTCAGTGTGACCTATGTTACTGTTGCACACAACTTAATCAGATTATCTAACGGTAAGTTCTCTTGATTTTACAGACTTTGCCAGGTATTTATAGTCATATTTTGCTCAGGAAACTGAGACACACCGTTTCTGAATGTTACAGTGAGTGTGAATGAAATTAATGAGGTTTGTGTGGAGGGTGTGGCAGACTTAACCTGCTTAAAGACTCATGCATGAATCAGATCAAGTGTGTTAACGCTTAGTTGCAAATGGAGAAATTCCCTTTTTAACTCTGCATTTTGCATATTAAGAAAAATAATGTTTCTTATTGAACTGGGTTTGCAATAACAATATCATGCATAGATGCATGATCTACATGCATAGATTATATATAAGTTTGGAGTGGTAATAGTGTAGTGGATTACAGATCCAGATTGAGTAAAAGGCATTTTTCCCAGGTAAAAGTGAAGAGACTATGTTTTGAAATTCACATTTAATATATTACCAAGTTTCAATGAATCAGTCTTATCCATGTGTAATAAAAGCATGTTGAGCAGCAAGTTTTTAGACTCTGAACTAAGTGCCGTTTAATAACCAGTTAATGCACTTCTATCTTTAGCATCTGAAATCTACAATATTTTAATTCTGATTTAGAGCTGTGCTTCAGGCATTGCTACAATATTGACAATAATTGCTTATACAGGCTATGCTTTTCTATGAGTAATATTTGTGGAGATTTTTTATTAAATCCAGAAAATTCTGAATCCATTCACCAAAAATTGTATTACTACAGTGACTCTTTATGCAGCCAGAACCTGATTTTACCAAATGCGACATGTTCCTGGATCATCTTTGTTGACCCTGAAACAACATTGTGATTAACCAACCAGATATGAATTTCCAGTTTACAGTTTTTGCTAAGTATAGACTTACATTCAGTGTTTGTTGCTTGTACATCAGTGTCACTCATGCATCGTTTCCTCTTGATTTTAGGGATTACTCATGGTTAAGGTTAGGTTGAGGTGTAGGGATAGGGTCAAGACTACATTTTTGGATTAAAACGTTGTTTCAGGGTCAACAAAATATGAAGATATTTTTACTTTACTTTTTTTACTTTTTAGTCATTTAGCAGAGGCTTTTATCCAAAACGACTTACAAACAAGAAAAAGTAACTAAACTATAAATTAAAACTCTATAAATACTATATATACATATTTAAGAAAATTAAGAAATTAAATAAAATGACAAATGCATACAACAACATTTCAAAACTAAACATTTAAATGAAAAAAATAAATAAAGATAAAAACAATTCTAAATATTAAAGTATAAAAGTATAAGTATAAGCATCAGTGAATAGAGTATAAAAAATACTCTAACATGACACTAAGCCAAACACCCATACATACAGTATTATTTCATTTCCATGTAGTATGTTGAAGTAATGTCACTAAAATAACTCAAATTTATTAAAACTAAAACTAAAGAAAATACCTATAAAGACATACATAATTTATCTAAAATTAAAATAGATAACAAATCAAACGGCAGTAGTTTATCAGTAATCCTAAAAAAAGAACACTGTCAAAAACACATGCTAACAAGCAACAACTTACTTACACATAGTAAGAATTGGTTATAAAAACTGAAACCAGAATGAACAAGCAGTAAACTAAGTTATAGTTATAACCCATCTAACAAAGCGATACTTATCATCCAATTCAGCTGAACACACTTTCCTGTTAATCACAATAAATGGCCAAGTAAGCGCCCGACATTGACAAGGGACATGATACAGTACGAGACCAAACGCAATTGTTCTAGGAACACATCTAACTGAGTGAAATCAGGACGTGCCTTTATGCAGGGTAAATTATAAAAGGGCCAGTAGCTGCCCACAAGCAAGTCTTTTATTTGAGTGAGTCATCGATTACTGAACCGTTCACCAAGAATATTTGTTCACAGATTCATTCAATGCAGGTTAAATCATACGTGGTGACAAGTGAGTCTTTTTGAGCGAGTTAACTGATTCGTTCACATTGTGTCATTCACAACCTAAAGAAGCGTTTTTCAAAAATCTCTTAGTGCACGTTTAAGGAGCGGCCACTAGGATTGGCCACTAGGCCAAAGTATACTTCGGCCATCCACATCCACGCACCGTCCGCATTACGTCTTTTGTCATCAAGAGGGCTCGTGGACAGCCGTGCACCCTACGAAGCAATTGGATAAAATACTTATTGATTTTATCTGGAAAAATAAGCCTCATTACCTGAGAAAATAAATGTAATGCAACTCCAAAGATCATGGTGGTTTAGAGGTGTTGAATATGATACTTTAAACAATGTATTTAAAATAAATTGATAATTTTTACCAATACTTAAAAAATAAAGACAGTATTTGGAACTCCTTTCCCCAATATTTTTTTAAGCAATTGGGTGACCTTGAATTGTTGTTGAAATGCAGTTATTCAAATGAAAAAAATACCGGTTAAGCTTGCAAAATTTCATAAACAAGTTTTTATGGCATTGACACTGGCCTACAAACATAATTTCTTAACAAAGAGGTACTATATTTGGAGCAACAAAGACATCTTATACAAAAATTGTATACAAAAATAAATCTTTATCTTTTGATTACGGTTTGAATATATAGTAGTTAGCCAGCTCTTAAACAATGATGGAGTTGTATTAGCGTATAAGGAATTTTTGAATAAATTTAAAATACCAGTTGGATCTTAGGAATAGGAATTTGCTGGATGCAATCCCTCAACAAGTTTTGACCCTTCTCAAAAGTACATCATAGGAGAAAGATTTTAATTTTTAAGAGATCAAGAGTAAAATATTGATTGGTTATACAAATATTATACAAAATAGACTCTCAAATAACTATATTAGGAATATACTTAATAACGTTGTTTATCCTCCAACTCGCTTTTTCTGGTCATCTGTATTTGGAGATGTGAATTGGCATAAAGCTTGGCGAACAGTAGACAAATTCTATATTAATAACAGAGTAAAAGAGGTTTCTTTTAAAATAATGCATAGAATATACCCAGTTAAACATGTGCTGGAACGCTTTAAATTAGAAATTGATTACTCTTGTGATTTCTGTAAAGATGAAAAAGAAACTATTTTTCATTAATTTTTTCACTGTATACATAAATATTTTGGATGGATGTGGAGTTATTTATTAAGAAAATGTTGCAAATTTATTTGGTGATCATGGATTTGATAAAGATAAAGCATAATTCATACAGTTGATAATTTTAATGGGAAAGTGTCATATTCATAAGTATTCACTGAGTTTTCGTTAATCTTAGTGATGCGTTTCAACAAGATATTCGCGGAGACTGAGAATGCAGAAAGCACACCTTGTTTGTTTTCTTTATTTTACAAAAGCACAATGTTTTGTTGATATTGCAAGTGTATATAAATAAAAGTAGACCTTTTACAGTTTGAAATGACGTATTGCTCTTATCTGTATGATCCAAAATTTTGAAACAATTTAAATTCCTTTAGCTGTTATCAGGAAAAAAATGCAAGTGATCGTACAAATTACTGTTTTAATTCTCATGTAATTTTTCAGTCAATATTAAATTAATGAAAGAACTATGAGTTTCACTTTTGAGGTGTATTTTTTTAGGTTTGATAACTTGAAAAGTAAATTAAACTTGAAAGTAACTTGAAAGTAAAGTAATGAGTAATCAAATTACTTTTTAAATACAGTAATCCGTAATTAGATACATTTTTTGAGTAATTTACCCAAATCTGTTGGCGACACGTGAGTCTTTTTTGAGCGAATCATTGAGTCACTAAACCATTCATCAAAAAGATTTATTCACAGAATCATCCAGTGTAGTTTAAATCATAGTTGGCCAGTAGGTGGCGACAAGTGAGTCATTGAATCATTGAACCATTCACCAAAAAGATTAGTGGCGACAAGTGAGCCTTTTCTGATTCGTTCACAATGCGTCATTCACAACCTTAACAAGTGTTAAAAATTTAAATACTAGTGTTTAACGTCTTAAACGTGTTCCTTACAAAACAGATATACTACTCAGCATAAGTTTATGAACCAAAAAATATATCATTAAACAATTTACAAAATGTTCTTACATCATTTGAATAGTGACACTGACTCATATGCTAAGCTAAACAAACAACATGTCCACTCTCATTTAGTCCACTAGTAGATTCTTGTTTGTGAACGAGATGCCTCATTTATTCGAGTTTATTCACAAACTAGCTATTTGTTCAATAAAGGACCTATTCGTTCAGTAGGTCCAACCAACGAAATACTCCTTAACAATGTACAGCTTTGTGAAAAATGCTATTATCATTTATTCAGGTATTTTTCTGGTCACCGGGTGACGTGTTTATGGAGTCCTGTATGGAATTAGGTTTATATTAAAAGCTATCAGGCTTTGTTATGGCACTTGGCTTCTTGACTCGTATGTGTCAGCACTTCTCATCCCTGTGCATTGTTTCACAATAGTTTGGCATGCCTCTCTTGGATGTTTGTGCCATTTGTTCTTTTTCCCACGATACGGTTGCACTTGCTCTGGCTTCGTCAGACCTGGCTTATCTGAACAATGCTTCAAATAACTACGGGACTCAATGCTGTACGTTCTGTCCAAGAGGGCTACATACGTTTATGAGTGTGAGGAAAGAGCTGAAGCTTTTTTTGTGAGAGATCAAGCTTGGAGATCAAGATGCCAAAAATAGTTGTCCCAAACAATTGGAGAGGAGAGCTCTTGACAGAGATAGGGCTTTGACAGGCGAGGAATCCTGCTTGAGAAGTGTCAGGTAACAGCTGCAGTGTTGTTGTGGCACTGTGGTGCTCAGGCCTTTCTTTTACTGCAGCCTGCTTTCATCAGAAACAATAACATCTCAGAACTGGGTGCAACCTATTCAGCTTGGCAAGATCATTTCCATAGGAGAAATATCACTGACATATTTTACAATGTCAAATTAGTTATTTTACAAAAACAAAAAAATATGGCAATCACACTGTAGAACAGTGATGTATCAAATGGTAATATAATGATACATATCATGATATACTGTTATAAACCACAATTCATTTTCATACCAAGGGTGATTTTTTCATTTCTTATTTTATTTTGTTTTATTTTTGAACAGATTGTTTTACTTTTGCAACTACTAAACTATCTGAAAACATAATTTAAAACTTCTAAACTTTTCAGTCAAAAATATTTAATTTGGTTTCAATCATGACCTTTTCCAAAATATTGAATTGGCATTTTCTTGAAGTGATGTTTTGCTCATGTAGTAAATGCAATCATTTTTTATTTTTTTTTTTTCAATTTTGCTTGTAATTGCTTTTTATTTTTCTATAAATGTATTATATGTATATACATTTATATTATCTATATATTTACACACTGTTATATAGTATTTAAAATGTATTTTTGACTTTTACTTCAGTTGTAATTTATTATTTTACTTATTTTACTTCCATTCAACTTATTTAATTTCAGTCAGTTGCAAAACAAGTCTTATATACACATAAGTACTAGAAATAAAGCTAAATAGAAATATAAAAAAAAACAAAAAAACTAAGTTGTATCTTTATTTCAATCAGCGGAAACAGTTTGAATAGTATAGTCTAGTGGTGTTATTGCTGTGCTGGACCTAAATAAGTTATGATTATTTATCTGATAGAAAATATTGTAATATATTTGTATTTATAAATATTGTCATATTTAATTATATATTTATCATTTTAAAGATTAAATATATTAAATAATTTAAATATTTATAATTTGTATATATTTTTGTTTAAATATTTTAAATTGTATCAGGTTATATGTCAAATATTTTATACTTACACTGAAAAAAAGTTATTTCAATTTACTTAATTTTATTGTGTACATCGGTCCCACGTGTTTAGACTTTATTCAAGGATTTCTTCTCTCCTGGTCTGTCCTCTGAATTGAGTTCAGTTTCAATCAACGTGAGAGAAAAATCTGCATTCAACACTCAAAACAACAGAAAACGACTTGATTAAAACACGTTCACAACAGAAATATAAATGAATTGTTGTATACACATGATTCATTTTTGTAATTTCAAAGACCTGCTATGTCCATTTATTCAGTGTAGGTACTCAATCAATAAACTGCTGTTTTCTGTACACATATGTACACATTTGTTCATATTTAACTTGATGTATTTTCACATTACAAAATCAACAAACTTTTTTTTCAAAGAAACTCTATATCCATGAATAAATATTCTATTTTAATCAAAGGAAAATAATTTTTCCTAACTAATTTCTAACATTTCATATTGTGTACTAAACTAGATTCTTTTTTTCACACTACATGCAGTGTCAGTCATGCAACATTGGCTTGATATATTAAACTTAAGAAGCTTTTGTGAACTGAAGGTGGAGACACAGTATGAATCACATCATTGTAGTTATTCATAAACAGGACAGCCATGAAATGGGCTTGAACAGACTTGCTTAGTTCAACCAGATTTTGTATAAAGTCCAAATAATTCTACAAGGCCACAAAACAAAAGTCCCTCGCACATTCGTTTGAAAATTACCTTAAAAATACAACTTGCTGAAACATATTTCTCCAAAACCAGTCTAAACTTCCTTTCTCAGATCCCAACCCTCACCCCACCGATATCCCAAACCCTTGATATGACTTCCCACAGATAATGAGGTCACTGCCTGAAATCAACATACGCCCACTGGCACCCATATTGGGCTCTAGAGACAAAACGCCTTTATCGGAATGTGAGGTTAGACAACAAACAGAAGAAACACAGCCACAATTACTCCCTCTAAAGAATAGGCTACGCTTTCCTCTGATCTTAAATGAGTTATGATTGCTCTTAGGATATGGCTGAGACGGGATCAGATGTGACCTCTGGCCAGAGCTATGAGGTGGCAAAATCCCAGCACTCCTTGTTTGGAAGGACTCCTCCCTCAGGAATCAACGGGACTGATGTGAGTCATCCGGCAGACATGCCTCGTCTCTTCATGACGCACACACACACACACACACACACACACACACACGCACCACACACACACGCGCGCGCGCGCTCATACACACGGCCCACCGACGAGGAGTGGAAATTAAAGGAAAAGGTAAGGTTTATAACATATATACAGTTATATTGCTTCACTAATAAGTTACTCAAGTCTGTGTTAGGAATAGTTGTAAAAGCTCATAATGTGTCACACCCATAAATCCTCTCCATACACATGTAAGCTCATATTACACATCTTTATAACCATCCTGATATTAAGCAATGCTTACTTTACGCCCACATACTGTACATGAGACGTGAATAAAAGCAAAACTTAAATATTGCTGACTTTGAGAAAGTGAGTCATTATTGAAATCAGGTCACGATACTCTATCTATCTATCTATCTATCTATCTATCTATCTATCTATCTATCTATCTATCTATCTATCTATCTATCTATCTATATCTAATCTCTATCATCTATCTATCTATCTATCTATCTATCTATCTATCTATCTATCTATCTATCTATCTATCTATCTATCTATCTATCTATCTATCTATATCTATCTATATCTAATCTCTATCATCTATCTATTTCTGTAAATAACACTTCATAGGTAATTTTCGCTAACAAAAGCCAATTTTGATATGCACATTTGTATTATAGAAAATCTGTTTTCTTGTCACATTTGTTATACAAATCTCACATATTTAATGTGATGATGTCTAT
Organism: Schizopygopsis pylzovi; assembly: GCA_027422435.1. Taxonomy (NCBI): domain Eukaryota; kingdom Metazoa; phylum Chordata; class Actinopteri; order Cypriniformes; family Cyprinidae; genus Schizopygopsis; species Schizopygopsis pylzovi. Next base: position 21,071,569 of record CM049837.1, on the reverse strand, counting down.
TTTGTATCTGCCTTTTTTAAATGAGGAAAATGTGCTATTTACTCTTTACTATTTACAAAAGAATTTTTTGAAAAAGGCATAAAATTTCATTTTATTAAAAAATATATTGTATTTCACAGTGTTATATAAATAACACTGTGAAATAAATAAATCATTTTATTAAAATATTTTGTTTTATTCACAGTGTTATTTATATATTTATACAACACAGTTTTGCTGTGAACTTTCCTTAAATAGTTGGTTATTATTTCAAATTAATATATATTTTCAGCATTTACATGTTTACAAAAGTGTTATAATGATATTTTGTGGTTTTATCACAACATCCTCTATTAAAAAATAAATAAATAACAGCAGTTTGTTATAGGGGTGTAAAGTCCCTTTTAGTAGAATATTTTGTTTTAATTTATTTTAATTTATTTAAAATAATTAATTAAAATGTATTAAATAACTATATGTTCATGTCATGGTTGTGCATTAGTGTTTTAGTCCTTACGTTACACCATTATAATTTTAAAATACAACATTAAGTGTTACACTATCTAGAATAAATACGTTTTTGTGATCTATTCAGAATCTACATAAATTACTTTGATTCATGAGAATCTAAGTTTCGGACATGTTAGAGCTACACTGTTTTCTCCGGATCGCGGCCGCCCACGCGCTTCCATTCATACTCCGGCAACAGTTGTCATGACGTCACGAGGGACGGGCGCACGCGTCTTTAAATCCGGAGCCGGTCTCCGCCACATCTCACTCGCGTCTGCCTGGATTTTACGCACGCATGAAGAAGCACAGCGTCGGTCGGCGGCTTCAGCGGAGATTATACGCAGCTCTGGGACATTCGTACTCCTGTCTCCTCGTCCATAAACCGAGCAATATCAAAAGCGCCGCCACCATGACGGGCTCCGAGATATCCCAAGTCCTGAAGGAAGGCGAGCTGGAGAAGAGAAGCGACAACCTCCTCCAGTTCTGGAAGAGAAGACCTGCGTCCTCACCACGGACAGCCTAAACATATACACGGACAGCCAGAAGAAGAACAAGAGCAAAGAGATCAAGCTGCAGTCCATTAAGAAGGTGGACTGTGTGGAGCGCACTGGGAAGTTCGTGTACTTCACTATCGTGACCACAGACGACAAGGAGATTGACTTCAGGTGCTCAGGCGTGGAGAACTGCTGGAATGCCGTCATTACAATGGCTCTGATTGACTTTCAGAACAGAAAAGCCATTCAGGACTTTAAAACGCGACAGGAATCGGAAAACACTTCTTTGGGACAGCAGGAGAGATGCTTGGCTAGAGCACCTTGAGATGTTTCCAATCCAAGCCGAACATGGTGAGAATAAATGAACTGCCTACATTCTTAAAATAAAGGTTATTTATTGGCAGCAATGGTTCTAAAAATAACCTTTACCATCAGTGGAATCTTTTAATTCCACAAAACTTTCTTTAGATGATTAAAATGTTCTTCACATTAAGAAAAAAAATGGTTATTTTAAGAAATGTTCACTGGAAGGTTCTTTGGGGAACTAAAACTGGTAAAACCCCCCTTTTGGAACCTTTATTTGTAAGAGTGTACCATTAAAATGTGGATATTTATTGAACAAAGATGTACTCGTTTGACATAATTGGTATGGTTTAGGCCTATATTCAAGATAGCAATCGAATAGAGGCTAGTTCCAGATGAGTAGTTTTACAGAAGGTAACCTGAATGACTGAATTCTCCTTTCTTGATTCATTTAGAGATACAGCGAACTGAATCTCGAAGCTTGGAACAAAGCGAAGCATGCCGGCATGTCTGAAAGAAGCCATGTGCTCTGAGTCTGGACTGTCGTCGAGCTGATCCGTGAAGGTCTTCGGAATAAACCTGCAATGATTTCAACAATCAAAACCCTCAACAACACTCAAGACTGAATCCTTGGACGTTCTTAAGCGCCTCCATAAGGCTGCGGATATGTACATGTAAATGTATCTATTTATTTTTCACAAATGAATGCTGCAAAATATGTTGTATTAAGTTATGTCATGATGTATGTATTTATTTAAATAAATTTGCATAAAAGTGAGTTTGTATTTGGACTTCATTTATGAGTAACGAGATTATTAAATAACTGTTTTTGATTTACAAAAGTGTCATAATGATAGTTTGTGGCTTTTGTCAGAACATCCTCAGTTATTTCTGAAACAAAACTAGGCGTTTTAATATTTATGTACTTTTTTATTGTATACGTTTTTATCATTCTAAATTAACGTATGCAATATTTTACAAATAACGTCATGTCATAATGCGACTGTGCACTATAATCTTGTAGTCCTTATGCAATAGTTATAACTTTATAACTAAACACAAAAACATAGCATTCCAGCGCTCACATTTCTAAAATATTTACTTGCCTTTGCAATGATATTTTACGGTTTTGTTGCAGCACCATCAGTTATTTCTGAAAGAAAAGCAGCCGTTTTTTTAAGGGAGTGGAAAGTCCCTTGTAGTGGAAGTGACTTGTTCATTCAGAAATGTGGCATCATTGTGCGTCAGATAAATAACTCAATGGACCTGTTGTATAGCATAGTGTTGTGAGCCACACCCGTTGACAACGTTTATTACACACTAACATTTCCATAAAAAATCCTTAAAAACTAACACAAGAGCTGGACGGTGTTCCTTCGGGTCCTTTCGAGGCTTTATTGCGGCTGTAATCTTCACATTCGCGCTTATGAACAGGTGTAGCCGTAGATAAGATTATAAAATGTGTGATCCACCCAAACTACAATAAAAGCCGGCGTCTTATCTAGCTGAGATCCAATAAGTCATGTGATTACAGGAAACCGCTCATCATTGCGTTATGTGTCATTTGCTCCAACAGCATTAAAACTCCTATTTTTCTATATCCAAATGCTGTGTCTTATTAGATATAATGCATTGAAGTGTCATAATAACAGAAAATACTGGCTTTGGTTACGCAGCTCTAGCAGTACATGTTGTATTGTTGAAGTGTCAGTGGAGTAAGTGAGAAAGCTGGAGCTCTTGGTGGAGTTACGCAGCTTTACAGATTGTGGAGGCTTGGCTTTGAAGTCGTATCCAGCTACTATACGGATCAAAGAGACACGCTGATCTAAGGAGCAGCATCCAGTCAAGAAATATATCTGGCTAATTTCCCCCCTCAGCTCTGGGCTAATGACAGATTCCAGGCTCAGGTTCACTTTGTATTCTCTCGTGGGGCCTGGAGGTCTGGATGTGTGCGGATATCTGGATGGAGACGTTTATAACCCGGGACCAACCGGCATATGGCATCGCTATTTAAGGTCTTCTATCGTTTTATTGAGATTTATTGTTATGACTCATTTTTTTTAAAAAGACGATGATAACAGTATGTAACATTTGATGGTGTCTTATGACATTGGCACGTCTAAAGCACCTGAGATTACAGATACAGAGGCTAATTCACTTCTAAACTAGGCCTATATATTTTTATGGTTTAATTAAGCAAAAAGGTGCACAAAGCTCTGATATATTATCAATATAATCACATCTAAACAGCATTAAACTACAATTACATTCAAAATTCAACTTGGCCTCAAGTATTTTATTACTTTTACTACACAATTCACACAATTTTGAATTAAAATGTATTTATGAGACATTAAAATTAAAGTAGAACATGTTTTTTTTTCACTAAGCATTGAATTTGATCATATTTAGGAAAATACATATTTTTTTATGAAGTATTTAGTTAAGTGTTTTTATTAAAATATATTTAGGGCACGATTTCTTTGTGTTTTTGTATATTTAATAAAAATATATTAATTTGTAAAAAAAAAATATATTATTATTATTAACAATAATTTTATTTGGATTATTTAATTTTAAAATATTCAGGTCACAAATTACATGTTGTTTTATTTATTTATTATATTTAATTTGGTAATATTTAGGGAAATTAAGATTATTTATGGAGTATTCAGTTAAGTGTATTTATTAAAATATATTTAGGGCACATTTTTGTGTTTTTGCGTATTTAATAAAACATATACACTTTGAAAACATTTTCACATTAATATTAACAAGAATTTTATTGGGATTATTGAATTAAAAAATATTCAGGGCACAAATTACATGTTGTTTTACTTATTATGCATTTTATTTTGTTTATTTAATAAAAAGTGGACACCTTTTTTCTGTTATTTTTTTCTATGGAGCATTTTATTTAGTATATTTAGGAAACTTGGAGCACATATTTCTGTTATGAAGTATTTAATGAGGTGAATTTAGTAAAATATATTTAGGACACAAATTGTAAATCCATTTTAAATCCATTAAATGTTTTTATTATTATTATTAATTAATACTACTATTTATTAAGCTTTTTATCAAGTGTGTAAAAAAGACAATTTATTTTAGAATATTTCATATATATATTTTTTTAAATAAAACATTAAGATAATTTAATTACAAATATTCAGAGCACATTTTCTTTTACTTTAATTACTTTATTTTATGTAGTTCATATATGTACACACACATTTTATATGTGTAATAATTCTTGTCACTATAGACACAATGGTCCGTGTCTCAAACAAACACTTTTGAACATCAAACTTCGCAGTCATGCAGGTGGAACCGGAGAGTGTTGTATACTTAGGGATGGGTTTACAGCGTAAATGTATCTTTCATCCCATATCTAAACGATAAGCTGCACCCACCAGTCGCTTGTTTGATCTTAAAATTGACATACCCTTCTGAATCATTACTGCAGTCCAAAGTCATTTGTTAGTGCTAAATCATATGATGAATCACGGATTCTTGAGAAAACATTTCCTATACCTTTAGTTTGGACCAAACCAATATTTTCCCTTTGAAATTAATCAGATGTGGTCACTAGAATGTTTTAACACAAGTACACCATCTTGTTTGTACCACTTTATTTATTTTTTACAAAATTATGCCATTATTATTCTGTTATCTTTACAACTGTCATCACAGCTTGACTCAATTCATTCTTCAGCTAGATTCAAATAAATACAGCTTTTCATTTAGGAGTCCACTTGTGTGATACTGTCTATATTTACATATCTGATAATTTTTTGGTCTTTCAGGTGTATATGGTAAAAGTATTTTGGGGGGAATTTGCCCTCGCAGTCAGGTGAGCCCTCACTAGAGTCATACCACTCATTCTATACATGTGACCGCACGAGTAAAAAACAGTCAATCAATGACCTGTTGAAAGAATGTGACTCCTAGAGTGGCGTGCAAATGCGCTCACAAAAGGGATCAGTCGGCTATTGTAAGAAGTGAAATGTTTGTATAGAGGTATTGTATCCTTTTAGTTGTCATATGCCCTGTTCATTTTTTTTTTTTAGCAGCGCTCCAATTCTTTGTGGGCGTTCAAGTCTGTTCAAAAATAACCTGAATGTTTGGCTTCAGGCATTTTAAACATTTAAAGCCACATTCAAACGCCACCTGATAATTAAAATCGGTTGACAAAGACTTGACAAGTTCCTTCCTGTGAGATCAAATTTCAAGGAAATGTTGATATTTTTTATGAAGTATTTAGTTATTAAAAGATATTTAGGCACAAGGTACTATTGCAATGTTTTTGTATATTTAATAAACAATACCAATTAGGAAACATTTTCATAAGTATATTTTTGTATTAATAATTTTATTGGGATTATTTAATAAAAAAAAATTCAGGGCACAAATTACATGTTGTTTTATTTATTTGTTATTCATTTTATTTAGCTTATTTAATAAAAAGTGGACACATTTTTACTATTATTTTTCTATGAAGCATTTTGCTTAGTATATTAAGGACAATTAGGAAACAATTATGAAGTATTTAATCAAATGTATTTAGTAAAAACTATTGAGGACACAAATTTCATATCCATTTTAAATCCATTTAAAATTATTATTATTATTATTAAGCATTTTATTGTGTTTAATAAAACATACCTATTTTGGAAAAAAATATATTTAGATTTAGATAGTTAATTAAAATAGTTTAAATAGTTAATTAAAAAAATATTCAGAACACAATTTCACAATTTCAGTTGTTGAAGCCTTAAGACTAGCAAGAGCAGATTCCAAATATTCAATACTTATCTTGCTGGATCTGTCCGCTGCTTTTGACACAGTTAACCACCAGATCCTCCCGTCAACCTTATTGGCAAAGGGCATCTCAGGAACCGCACTCCAGTGGTTTGAGACTGACCTATCAGATAGGCCCTTCAAGGTATCTTGGATAGGTGAGGTGTCCAAGTCGCAACATCTAGTACTGGAGTGCCTCAGGGCTCAGTTCTTAGACCACCTCTGTTCTCTGTCTATATGGCATCACCAGTATCAGGGAAAGTTACTTTTAAAAGTAGTGCATTACAATATTGCGTTACTCCATGAAAAATTAACTAATTATGTTACTTAGTTACTTTTTATGGAAAGTAATGCATTACGTTACTGCTGCATTAATTATCCAGTTCAACCATACTAATATGCAAAAATGACTTTGGATACACTAACAATTGTGCTTCATTGTTTTTAAAAAAGTAACGCGACAGTATCGTTACTTTTTAAATACGAGCAGGGCTTGATTGTTTGTGTTTAATATAAGAAGTTCTATTTATAGCAAATGTAAAAGCCCTTTCACACCAAAAAGTGTAATGAAACCTCAGGCTGAAGGAAAAGTAAATTACGTCTGTACAGTAGAACACAGGAGAAGAAGGTTCAACGCTCTTCAGCAATAAAAAACAATGAAGCACAATTGTTAGTGTATCTAAAGTCATTTTTGCTATTATTGGTTGAACTGGATCATCAAAGGTCAGGAGCAAAGACATCAGTTAATAAAATGAGATTAGAGTATTTGTGTTGTTTAACATATTTAATTATTGCAGGTTTGCGTCATATTCTGAGTTTGCATTTCACTGTTTTAATAAATTTTTTATGAATGCTAGATCTGTTTTTTTGCGAGTGGGATGAATTATTGCACATGCACATTTAGTCTAGATTAGCACTACAGTAAGATCATGTTCAAACAGCGCACTGTCATCAATAAAAGGAAAAAAAGTAGCCATTAACTGCCGTAAATTTTTTGGAAAAAGTAGCTCAGATATTTTCTTGTAAATGAAAAAGTACCGCGTTACTTGAAAAAAATTATATTATTAGGTAACTCGCGTTACTTGTAATGCATTACCCCCAACACTGGGCATTACTAGGTTCTGTCATTCAGAAACATGGCTTTTCATATCACTGCTATTCCATCCTGATGATCCGACATCTCAGCATGTCTAACAGACATTTCTTGCTGGATGAATGATCATCACCTTCAACTCAAACTTGCCAAGACAGAAATGCTGGTTCCATCAAACCCATCGTCTCATCACAATTTCACCATCCAGTTAACCATAAGTCCTTCAAAAACAGCCAGAAATATTGAAGTAATGATCAGCTGACTTTCTCAGACTACGTTGACAAAACTGCCCGGTCCTGCAGATTTTCTTTATTAAACATCAAGAAGATTAGGTCCTTTCTTTCGGAATATGCTTCACAACTCCTTGATCAGGCTCTTGTTCTTTCCAGGCTGAACTATTGCAATGCTCTCTAGGCAGGTCTTCCAGCCAATTCTATCAAACCTTTATAATTAATCCAGAATTCGGTAGCAAGATACATTTTTAATGAGCCGGAAAGAATGCATGTCACACCTCTGTTTATCAATTTGCACTGGCTGCCAATAAATGCTCGCATAAAATTCAAAGCATTAATGTCAAATAAATAAAAACTAACACTAGCTTTTCTAATCTTTTTGTATTTTATCTATTTGTTTTCTTTTTATTTATGGTTATTTTATATTGAATTTCAAACCATGTACATATAGCTGAAGTGTCCAAATATATTGAGTGACTCTATCCTGTTTCCAAAAATGTGGTAATTTTCAATAACATCTGTTATAAAACTACAGCATAAATGTATTAGATTCTGCAGTTGTCTAGAAAGCCAGATAGAGAGAACGAGAATGAGAAAGTAAACCAAAATCTCTCTGAGGTAAAATTACATACATTTGCACTTTTACAGCCTAGCTCAAGTTCTTTGAGAAATGCATTATGACTCTGGGTGGAAAGTCCCTGCCACAAGCTTTTTTCAATATGTTTGACCTGAAGTTCAGTGTCCTGGTTTCCATGAATTAAGTAATGCAAACCTTAAACGGGGCATCTTTGGGTGTTACCTAGTCACAGAAAACTCCTAATCAATTGTATGGGACATAAAAACTCAAATAATCATGATTCTGATGACTGATGTCAGTGTTGGGGGTAACGCATTACAAGTAACGCGAGTTACGTAATAATATTACTTTTTCAAGTAACTAGTAAAGTAACGCATTACTTTTGAATTTACTAGAAAATATCTGAGTTACTTTTTTCCATTTATTGACTGACAGTGCGCAGTGTGAACATGATCTTACTGTAGTTCTAATCTAGACTAAATGTGAATGTGTATTAATTAATCCCACTCGCAAAAAACAGATTCAGTATTCATCAAAATGATTTAAAACAGTGAAATGCAAACTCAGAATATGACGCAAGCCTGCAATAATTAAATATGTTAAACAACAAATATATCTAATCTCATTTTATTAACCGATGTGTTTGCTGCTGACGATCCAGTTCAACCACACTAATAAGCAAAAATTACTTTAGATAAACTAACAATTGTGCTTCATTTGTTTTTTTATTGCTGAAGAGTGTTGAACTTCTCCTGCGTTCTACTGTATAGACATGAATTTACTCTTCCTTCAGCCTGAGGTTTATTCATTACTTTATTTGGTGTGAAAGGGCTTTATATTTGCTTATAAATATAACTTCTTGTATTAAAAACAAACAATCTAGCCTTGTTAAAAAGGCTTATTTAAAAAGTAACGCGAAAGTAACGCAAAAGTAATGTAACACATTACTTTCCATAAAAAGTAACTAAGTAACGTAATTAGTTACTTTTTTAGGGAGTAACGCAATTTTGTAATGCATTACTTTTAAAAGTAACTTTCCCCAACACTGCTGATGTCTCTAGTCGTGTTCTCCAAGGGAAAACCCAATGATATTGCAGGAAATAGGTAGGTCGTGCACAGATTTTGGTGATGTATTATCACCTGGCGCAGTAATTGTCTATTTCGCAGATGAATGCACATGTGCTTGCACCCACACGCAATCAGGAAGCAAGCCATTACCTCATTTCCTCTTCCGACACTTTGTCCTGTTCTGTGGTCGGGGATTTCAAGCACCTGTGCTAGGAGCAGCTGTGCCTTTTCTTATGAATTCATGATTTATGTTGCTACTGTTTAACTTGGGCTCGGCTGGGCTGTAACAGTGAAAGCGTAGGAAGAATTTGCACATTAGGGGTCTGGCCACAGAGGATGTGCTCCATTGTATCCGAGATACAATAGCCTGTCTATTTATTTCTATTCTTTGGCGGGGTGAAAATGAATGAACCTGGGCAGGTTGTTAAATTGAAATGCCATGTAATCCTGGATCTGTAAATCAATACATACGAACTCAAGAGTCATTAAATACAGTTCAGATAGAAGTTTGGGATTATACAATGTCTCCTTTCCACTTGAAGCTCCCCAAAGAGACTGTAATGGGATGTTTGGCGCAGTTCTGTTACTACAATCACTGTAGTTTGCAGACAATGAAATTCCTCCTATGGGAGAGTTTTCAAGAACAGACTGTTATTTGATATAAGAGTCTGCATGGGAAACATAAATGGTATCCTTCCCATGGTCAATAGTAAAATCAAACCCGGAAAAATCAAGCTTTTTAAAAGTTCGTATTCCACCCAGATTCAATGGAATCCAGGACATACACCAACACAACTCGAAGACCTTTTCTGGTGAAACTTAAGGAATGGAGGAAAAGCTAAAAAGCTTGTTGAGAGTACACACCACCATGGCCGATACTGTCAAATTTTTAACTAACTTACTAAATAACTAAATTGCTTATTTATTTGCTCTCCAAACGATTAGACTGAGACAGAAAGGCTCCCACAACTCTTAACTTAAAAATGGAATAGTCTTTCGGTGCAAAACAGGTAATATTATAACTGAAATGCCAATACCTGTAATAATACTTGCATTCTAAATCTACTGTTTGCTTTCCTTACACACTATGTACTATGTCTAGTGCAACATGAGGTCCACTGTCCTGCAGAGTTTATCTCCAGCCCTGATCAAGGCCTATTTACCTGGCCTATAACTTTCTAGTAATCCTGAATATCTAGATTAACTTTGTACAGGTGTATAACCTAAACCCTACAGGACTGTGGACTTCGAGGGTCAAAGTAACCAAAAGAAACCCTGGCCTAGTGGATTCATTTTGGAGGGTAGTGTTGTCTCAAATGTAACAATTAAGTGTTATTCTTTTTTAATATTAGAAGGACATTTTGTTTCAAATGCAGGTGGTGTGTTAGCATTAGAATTAGCATTTACTGCTACATAAGGGAAGGCTACACTACTTATGAACTACTTTCAAACCCCATCCAACCTCAAATCTAAGGTTACTAGTCCACAGAGCTAGTGGGCAGAGAGAGATACTGTAAGTTTGAGTATCTTGATTTCCTGTATTTTCTTTCTACAGTCCTTTCAAGAAAAGAAAGTGCCATGGATCTTGAAGGAACATTAAAGGTTAGGTATATGTAACTGGACCTAGTCGCACCGCTCCACTAACAATTATACTAAAACAGCAGTCAATAGAGTCAATAACTAATGCACCTCTTTTGGCCAGTGAAGTGATGTTTTAGGCCGGGCATAGCCTGTGCGATTTAGGCCTATCAATTGTATAATAGAATAATTTTCAATGAGGAGTAAGCTCATCTTTTATTATCCTTGCTGCGCGTCAGTTATGTGGTGATGCGCTCTGAACTTATTGTGGGCAAATTAATTGTAGTAGACCAATAAATAAAATAACAGAAGTACCAAAATAATAATTGATAATAATGATAATTTAATACATTAATTTGAGATGTCAAATCCTCTCGCTTTGGCTTTATATCGCATACAATATATTCGTACAGTGTGAGTCAGTACCTTGCTGAAATCATACGGAAATCGAACCCGGCAATACTTGCAGAGCACTTACCAGTTGGCTTCAATTACATTTGACCCCATCTGGGTCTTGGCACCAGTGCAACAGGTTCCCCTCGAACCAGTGACAGCCAGCATGGGAGATGGGCACTAACAAGGATGCTAAAGACAGCAGCCTCTAGCAACAGTTGCTAGTGCACCTCTTGAGCCCAGGGGAATAATTTGTTACCTGCACAACTCATACAAGTCAGCCTCCAGTACACTCGCCCCCATCTGGGTCATGGCACCATTGCAAGTGGTTTCACTCAAACCAGTGACAGCCAGCATGGGAGGTAGGCGCTAACAAGGATGCTAAATGACAGAAGCCTCTAGCGACAGTTGCTAGTGCACCACTTGAGGCCAGGGGAGTGATATTTTAACCTCCACAGCTCTTACCTGCTAACCTCCATTACACTCACCCCCATCTGGGTCATGGCACCAATGCAACCTGTTCCACCCAAACTAGTGACAGCCAGCATTGGAGGTGGACGCTTACAAGAATGCAAAAGATGGCAGTCTCTAGCATTAGTCACTAGTGTGTCTCTTGAGGTTTACCGGCATTGCTCTTACTAGATGACCTCTATTGAATATACATTGAGAATTAAATCAAGGTACAATTTCATCCTCATATACTGTATGTTGATAGCCAATTTCATTTCTAGATGAGTGTACACCATCTGGAGTCTACATTAGTTATTTCACCAGTGGTGTGCAAGATGGGTAGACATCTACTTTCTGGCACGTTGACTCAAGCTGATCAAGTCAAATCTTCATCCTCATTCCAAAGACAGTGTTAATGAGCCAATAGAAGCTCTGAGAGGATCCAGGAGAGGGTTGGGGATCAACTTCAATAGGCTGGGCAATGTCAGGGTCAGTCTTGCCTTTCTAACACCTCTCTGCTGTCATCCGCTCATGTCTCAGGTCTTGGAAAAAGCATAAGATTGTATTACAAACACATACAAGTTCAGTCCACCATACCCGGGCGGGACAGCACGTACATTTATTTTACATACTACATGTCCACAGCTGTGTCCGAGTCAGCAGGGTCTTGTTTATCGTACCCAATGCAGCTGTCCATGACGGCAACTGCAAGCGGAGGATTAAACAGAAGACAAGCAGTAGCAAGGAGGAAATGTGACAGAAGCAAGATGAAAGGGTGAAAACTAGTTCCTTTATTCGCACTTATGGATTCAACAAAATTCGACATCCTCGCCATGTATTAGATCAAAAAAAGATTTAGTCCCCCAATAGTCAAGAGGATCAGAAAGTACCACTACCCAGGACTTGGAATTATCAAAGCATGTCCATGCTATGTGTCAGTGTGCAGCCAGCGCCAACAAAAGAGAGTCTGAGATGGTGGACAGAAAGCCAGAGATTATTTCCATTCATGTCAGTACCCAGGTTTTCATCTAAAGTTGTGAATTTAACTTGTGCGCAAAAATTTGAATGCCGCAAAAAACATTTGTAAATAAACACATTTCCATTTGATGAGTCAAAGATAACAAAATCGTCACTTCCTGATAAACTGACACAGGAGAAGTCACTAAATATACACAATAATAATAATGATTCGTTACATTTATATAGCGCTTTTCTAGGCACTCAAAGCACTTTACATAGTAAGGGGAATATCCCTTATCCCTATAAGGACCACAATAAATTTGGTCATTGCTTTTGGAGGTAGATGCTTGCTGTTTGGGAACGCAGTCATGTAACAGTCCTGGGAGGCAATTATACAGAAATACTTTGATGACAGACTTTGCCCGGGCATTTCAGAATGACCATAACAACATTTGAGAAGTTGTGCAATGAGATCAGCCTGCTGGTTGGTCAGGTCATGCTGTCCCATCGCGCAAAGTCACATGACGTTTTTGATGCGCATGGAGGAATTTATTCACCAAATGCTTTGTCATCTCCCATTATTCGCCAAAGCAGTTTTTCGCACAAGAAAAAAAAACACCTCAAGTGAGCGTAAAAACATTTTAGTGAATTTCGAAATTTGGCATTTCCAAACACTCAATACTTCAAAATGTGCATTAAAACAGGGTGATGGAAACATAGCTAGTGGCAGCATTCAAAAAACAGTACACACACACACACACAAAAAAAAAACTCCTGGATTACCAATAACCAAGTAAATCTCCCAATATTCTGAAGTGGGTATCCAGACATGAAGCCATGGTTGTGATATTCATAAATACCATGGAACAGTGACAGATGACAGGTTTTGTAGATCACATGAAAATGCCAACATGGAAGATGCAGTATGTCCACAAAGCATGTTCTTTATCAAATGCAATACGTACCCTGACAATATGTGAAATTGGACGCAGAACCACAGTCAATGGTGAGCCATAAATACGTGACTAATCACTGTGGACTTAATCATGGCAGCGTTGTTTAGCTAATTGCCCCACAAAAACACACAGACTCAGTCCCAACAGAATGACTACACTGATCTGTGCCAACAATAATGCCGTTTCTTGATTAGATCGCTATGTCATTATAATCAAGTCTTATGTTGCATAACTTAATTTCACTTGCATGTTGAGTTCACGGGCCTGTCCTGACATGCTGCATTTGGATACACCCAGGAAATCATTCCTCAGTTCCACAGTCCCACAACATAACCCTTCCTGGTGTAGTGAGTTCAGTTCTGGGCTGTCAACAAAGGGTTGAAGGTTCCTGCAAGATGCAATCCTTGAGCTATCAGCACTTGAGCTATCAGCTATCAGTTTCCTTGAATAAGGCACTCAGGTTAATCCAGTTGGATTGTCCCTAAAATAAGTGCACTGTCAACTGCTTTGGGCAGAAGTTCCTCCACATTATATCTCATTACAACTGGGATTAGGGTGGTTTTGCTGTTGATATGCAATTCTTAGAGCACGTTTCTAACCTAAACAACATGCATTGTTTACAAGAGATCTATTTGATCTATTGATGGTCTACCTGTCAATCAAGCCACAACCTTAATATACATGCACTACTATCTGAGCTATAGGAACATGCTGGATGGATTCCAGCCAGACATTTTTTTTTCAACTACTTACACACAAAATTACACAATTTCTGAAGCTTGACACTCAAAAACCAGAACCACACACCAAATCTGCAAAACCATACACTGATTATCAGCCTTTGACTCAGTTTTCAATTTCATAAAACACTTGTTGCCAAACACAACACAAAATGATCTATATTACATAGAAATCTAACAGGAGCTATCTTGATTTACTTTTTCAAACACAACCGATCAAAATGCCACATTAATTAATTGGTGCCTCAACACTAACTTCTCACATGAGCAAATACTCGTTGCTTTACTAAACACCAACCAATCATGGCTCCAGAATAAGCCAATAAATACACATCTACAGAACTACACATGGTTGATGTATTTCTTTTCTTTTGTACTGTGTAATACACAACCACAAATGCTTACAGTAAAAAAAACAAGTTTGGTTTCAATCTTGCTTTCGTGGTTACTGTGATTTTTTCAACATCTCTATGCCAATAACATTCAAACTTGTACAGAAATATACATAGGAGCTCATGAAAGAATTGCTTTAGGTTTTGAATAACTGTGTGTATGATATATCCAAAAATATGATATTATGGCAAAGGTGTTTGCAACGTAAGACAAATGCTTGCTTTTGAGACGTGTTTGTGATATTTTGAATGCAGTGCTTAACTTTGTAAGACATGTGAGGAATTTTGCATTTTGTGTGTGCAATTCTTGGATTTGTATGTAAAGTTTTGAAAAAAAAGAGGCAAAGTTTTGAAAATGTGTAAGCAGTTGAAAAAAACTGTAAGCAATCCTGATAGGCAGCAATATAATTACAGATACATACTGTGATAAACTCTTTTTTTGTGGTAGATTCAAGAATGTGAGCATTAGAGTGCAAGAGATGCCAGCAGACCTTAAGATGTGCCCCTAGGGCTCTTTCAGCGGTCACTTCTTTGAAGACTCTGTGGCATGTCTTTGAACTGGTCTATATAGAATACCTACAAGAGTAGTGACAGTATTGAATTTCATCCATTTGTGAATCATCCTGTCAACTTATCAAGGACCAAGTGCTAAGAAGCCCTTTCAAGTCCTCCACAGCTTCTTCTGAGGTCCTTTGATATCTCTTTCAGTACGGCACATTGGCCCTGAATATACCTCTATTACAAAAATAGATAATCAAATTGCATGATTTTATTTTATATATGACCAGTGTTATTTTACTATTGTTGAGATATTAATTGTTTTTATTCGTTTGAATTATTTGTATATTTTCCATTTCCATTTTTTATTAAGTTTAGGTATAATATATATATATATATATATATATATATATGGTTAGGGCTAGGGTTAGGGTTAGGTTAGTTATATATTGTTTAGGTTAATATATATTGTTTATATTGTTAGGTTAATATATATAGTTTTTTCTTAGAATCCTGTGTGATTCTAAGAAATGTGATTGACAACAATTGATAAAGTACACTTTATCCTTTTAAAGTACTCGTTACAATTTTGTGGGTGTGCTAGTATGACTGTGTATCAAGATCGTGTATTTTTCCTTGCATGCATTGCAGCAGGTCGCTCTGCATTTGAAGTCATTTGTTCTGGAACAAGACCTGACAAGCTCAATTCAGCCAGCCATGACCCACCCTGCTAAAGGAAGCTTGATTTTTCTTTCGAAACAGGTCACAGCAGTCTGTCTGAAACGATGATGACTGCTGTATCTCAGCTTTGAAATATGGGCAACTGACAAATTGGTAGGCAAAAAGGAATTTATAATTGGTGGAACACTCGAGAGAGAAAAAAAAACATTTGTTTTATTAAAGTTTATCAAGGTTAAATCTAAAACATTTTAAATTAATAAAACATTTTATAATCGAAACATTTTAAATGCCTCATAGCAAGAAGGTCCCCAGTTTCTATTTCCCAGCTGAGCAAGGCAGCCATTCACTTTGTGATTACTAAGAGAATAGACTTAATTTGAGACATATACTGTGAAAACAAGTCTTGATATCTAATGCAATTTTGCTTTAAAAAAACATATTTTAAGGATTGTTAGATATGTGTACTATAAAACAATAAATAAATACTAACACATGAGGACAAACTGGTAGTGAAGGACAGGCTGAACACTACATCTCCACCACACCTTCAAACAGAAAAGTTTAAACCCTCAACCGCTAATGAATCATTTCCTTTGTCACACGGGACATTTTTTAAAGTAAAAAGTAATTTTAACCATAGCTTAGGCATCAAAGCTGCTTGGAAATAATGCACACAAGAAATTCACAAGGCTAAGAACTGGCACATATTTTCCAACAAAACAGTTATGGGTAGGCCTACTAATCTTTATCATTTTTTTGCCATAACATGTTATATTTGTAGAACATTTTGGTCACACTTTATTTTAAGGTCCATTTTCTCACTATTAACAAACCACAAACTATGACTTTAGCCTCAAAAACTCCTAATTTGCTGATTATTAATAGTTAGTAAGGTAGTTGTCAAGTTTAGGTATTGGGTAGGATTAGGGATGTAGAATATGGTCATGCAGAATATGTGCTTCTTAAGCACTAATTAACAGTCAATATTTTAATAATAGGCATGCTAATTATAAACTTAATAGTGAGATCTGGTTTCTATACTAAAGTGTTGATTTTATTTGAAGTTTATAAGAAAAAAAAATTGTTTATAAGTTACACAAACTATGTGACAGGTAGCATTATTTATGACACTACTCAAATAAAACAGTTGATCAGTGATCAGCAGTTGTTTTAAAATCAAAGTTTAGGTTGAACTAATATAAAATAGTCAAGACTGGATAATCTAATGTAAATTATGAACATGCACTGCAGTTCTATATTATAAAACAGTTAGTTCTGTTTCTTAAATTTGATTGGCCAAGTGGCATTTCAAAGACTGATGATATGACGATCAGCCCTGTTGGATTCCAGGTCTAACATGTCATTTTAAAATGCACAAATTAATAGCTCTTAAGTTTTTATTTTTTACATGCAAATCTAATGTTCTAGTGTTGATTATTGATTTCATGTATTGATTTAGTGTTAATTCAGCATTTAAAGTCTGTGTGGGTTTAATGTTGATTGATTTGCATTGATTCACTGAATCAACATTGAATTTCAACTTTGATTCAGTATTTATAGTATGTTAATTCAGTGTTTGTTTAATGTTGATTCAATGTTCCCCAAGTGAAAAAGCATAAATAAAATATTTGACCAGGACAAGTTCTGTGGCAAAATTGAATACTAAAGGTTAAGGATTTGAACAAATCCCTAAATATGAGTAATAATGTTTCTATGCCTAATTATACTGCACAGAAACTACAGTCTCATTTATTATACACTGTGGTTAAATACATCCCGATTAAAAACAAACCAATTTTTGTATTGCTTCTGTAGACTAAAATATAATGAATGTGTCTGAAAATATAATGAATGTGTCTGAAATTGTGATTCATAGCTGAGCTGGTTGTGTGTGCTTCTGTATGCAAACGATCCCTATCTGACCTAGTGAACATGTCAAGGCATGACTCTGACGCCTCCCTAAATGCTCTGTAATCTGAGATGTCTCAGGGGAAGCTCAGGAGTGGTAATTATTGGGCAAACATCCACAAGAACAACCCAGTCAACTAGTCAACACCTTGTCCTCCCAACAAACCTAAGTCTAGCATTAGTGTCCTGCATTCTCACCTCTCACCTTATCAGTATTGGTTGTGGTACTTCATAAATAATAAGTGGTTGAAAGTTTGACACTTTCTATTAAATAAAAGACAACAGACTTTTTTTTTAACAAGACTTTCACCACACTGGTGAGAAAAGCGGGGAATGATTCTGGAAATCACAGAATCAGGTTCAAACTCATCACTTGCATAAGCAAGCACCATGGCTCAACATGCCAGAACATGCGCACTAACTGCTAGGTCAGCACTCCAACAATGTAGCGATGTTTTTATCCAGAGCAACCAGAAGTTCAGTGTAGTAATCAGCTGTCCAATATTCAACTGGTCCATCAGTTACTAAGAGAGTTTTACATTTTCCCTTTATTGGCTTTAATATTTTTAAGTGTATGTGCTTTTCCAGAAAACTTTTAACTTTTAACTTTAGCCAGGACTCAAACTGGACACCTTGTTGATGTGAAGCAACAGTTCCACCCACTGACCCAAAGAGCTGGACTAACAAATCTTGACAATTGTAAGTAGCTAGTGTATATGCACACTAATTGGACTAGGCAAGGCATCGGCATTGTGCATTCCTTAATACTGACTATTTGTCCATAAAACAAACTGACAAGTCATTTATGAAATGATATAAGTTGGACATACTGTCCAAGGAACCAGTATTATACCTTAGGGCTCACACCTTGCAGAATTTCAACCATTAACTTTATGGTTCCCAGATGTACCAGACACTATGCTACACTACCTTATCATTTTACATAAGCATAGCAACACTAGTTGTGCCGATCAAGTATGCATGTGACCGTATGTATTATTATTAGCGGCAATCACAATTCAATGGGTTCCATTAACTTAGATTCCGATCAGAATATCTGTGACCATTATTATTATTATTAGCAGGTTAATAATACTATCTAATTCATATCAGGGCTTTTATCATATTTCTTGTTCCATCATATTTATTTTTTTCGTGTTGCATTATATCCAATCACTGGCAGTTTATTTTTGAGTGTTTGTGTGCTCGCTGACTGAATTCTGCTCTCTCGTGAATTCTCTCTTCCTAAACAAAGTGCAGATGTATGTATAATGCAAGTATAAGATATTTATTCATCATACAGTGTAGACAGCTTCACTGAATATAACGGGAGTGTATAAACTCGCTCTAGTCTGAAGTTAATGATGATGTTCTTTGATAATGTAGCGATAAAACAGCGATACTGTTTGAATAATTTAGGAAATGTAAGCATTATATTTAGTATCTTACATAAATTGTTATCATGTTAAATACAAATTCAGTAATATGAAAATATTTTATATATTTGGTAACAGATTACACAAACATTAGGCTGCTTTTATAGCCTTACCCTGGAGTTGGTTCACTCTCCGGCTATGAAAATCTCTATGAAGGTAAGTAAACAATTAAATAAATTAACACAATATTATCGTGTATCGGCAATCTCAAAGGTTGTCGCTAGGACGCTATGATTATGGAGTAGTTCATTGACAAGCTAGGCAATATCGCGTCCATTACCAAATGTGATATTGCCTAGCTTGTTAGTGAACTATGGCTCTGTGTAGTAAATGCCGCTCCATCTGAAAGCAGGTGATGGCGATTTACTGCTAATTATGGAACCGGCTTTACTGATGAGATGAGCATGACAATCACATGCGATTAATTGCACAGTCCTACTATGGAGCATATCGCCCAACACTAAACAACACTAAATATTGTCTTACTGACTGTCCCTTTGATAAAGTCCCTCACCTCAATCTTTGAATGGGACACTGTTTACCTAATATGTACATGCCTAGCAACACTGCTAACACAACACAGACCACCTTGTTTAAAGACACATTCCTAAAGAGCAAATCTCCAAATGTATAACTGCACTGGAGACATTACAGTTGAACAAAGACTCTTTGCAGGCCTTGGGACTGGAGCCACACCAAGAGCATCCAGAAATCGTTAACAAAGAAAGGTGTGACAGTAAGAACCAAAGAGACTCGCCATCCCTCTGAGGGTCTTGACTTACAGAAGTACTGTCAGATCACCCACACCCGCTCTTCTGTCAGTCATGCATGGGTCCCGTCCACCTAAAAGGATCTATTGAGGTTTCATTCGATAGACAATTTGTCCTCAGGCATCGAATCTTATGTTTATGTTTTGTTGTCCCAGAAAGCACTTTATACTACTGTAGGAGGAAGGAATTCTTTTGTGTAGAGTCCAGCAAACATGTGACCTAATTAGGCCTTGCGTTTTTGGGAGTGTTTCCATCTTCCCCCGCATGTATTTAACATGAACACAAAGGTCCAGTGTATGCGCCCACTCACAGATATGTAGCCTGAAGGCCTTGGCGTTGTTGAAACTACTGTTGACCTTCCTAGACTTGTCCATCAGTGTGATGGGCCGACAAATGGCATAATGAACTGAATGATCACCATGAAGACAAATAAACAAACAGTTACCAAGTAAACATATATCAGATAACTCAAGGCTAAAAAATACTAATCTTAATGTGTTTCTGCATTGGTATCCCTAGAGACTACATTAACATGACTGTGCAACATAACATCCTGAAACCAAGGGATCACGGATGAGATGTTGAACTAAAATAGCACTTGTCTTATAACCTACGGCTGTATTTGACGGTGTATTGCTTGAAAGTGGATCGCTGACTCATACGCTCCCAAAAAACCACACCCAACCTCCGCCTGGAGGCTTTTTCTGCAGTCATAGTTTCCATGAAAATCTTAACTAGATACCCGCAGGTGCGTTAAGGCAGGTTTGTCTCTTATTTCTATTTTCATTTGACCAGATCAGACAGCAGAGCGCAAATATTGCGCTTTCATTCCACAGGCCTGCATTTATACAAGGAAGTGAAGGAAGGAAGGGGGTTTTCAAACAGTACATTTTTACCACGCCCCAACAAGCCCTGCGACTACCTGCTGTGACAACAAAAAGAAAACTCCAACTACAAAGACTTTAAACCAGAAATTGAACTTTAACTTTTTGCCCATCTCTTTTGCACAAAATGCACCATCACATTGCAAGGGATTGTGGGTAGTTGACACATGATTGCCAAGGTGTTTTTGTGGGTGTTAGGGTTTTGCGAAGAAGCTGCTAAGGTGTTCTGAGTGGTTAAGCATGCTGTTGTTCAAACTTCTTCCCGACTACAGTATATAGTAACCCAAAAAATATATATGAGACAAGTACTATGTCTAAATTCACAGTATTTTTAAAGCAGTAGGCGAAAAGGTAGGATCTACCATTTCCAACAAGATTCTGAAATGCACCTCCATTGGACACTTTACTTTCCCATGAAGCCACAGGAGAGGAGCTGTGAATGCCGGTGAAATTATGCCCCCGCTACATGACAATAGCAACACGGTGAATGTAATGCATTAATATTCCATTAATACTATATAGAACATACTTTTAACACATTACGTTTATACCTCATCAAATGTAGTATCAACTCGGTAAACGATTTTGGATGCACCTTAAGTGATTGCTACTGCTAGCATGTTGCTAATACATTTTGAGGGGTTAGCATGTTGCTGAGGTGTTTTGAGTGCATGATTACATATTTCTGAGGTGTTCTAAGTGGCTGCTAACGCTAGCATGTCACTAGGGTGTTTCCGTGGTATTACAAAGCAGTTGCTATGGTGTTTGTTCTTAACTGATTTTCTTCTTTATTTTCTTTCTTATGAATTTTTGAAAATAATATTTATTTAAAATTGTAAATAAAGTTAGGATAACCTCCAACTAAATTTCAAATTGTAATCACAACATTTGCTACATATTACTACTTATTAGGAAGTGTATGGCTTTCAAATACTGGCAAAATGATGAACAACCATTGTAAAACTGATCTAAATGTGTTTATTATTTTATATGTGAATGCTTCCAAAAATGACAAAGCAAAATGTCGAAATGTAAAACTTTACTGTGGTGTTGTAATTCCAACAATCGTTAACAAACAGTGAGCCATTGACATCTCATTCATTTCAGTTGTCAGACAAGATAACATTGTACTGTGATCTCTAAAAAAGTCAACAAAAAATAATTTTACATTTTTAAATGGTTGAACTATGCCTTAGGAGCGCAAGCATCATTCAAGCACAACTTTCCTATATGAATCCTGCTTCGGCAGTTTTGTACTTTGACCTCAATATTTCCCCTCAAGGGGTCACTCAAACTTCACAACAAAAAACTTCAGGAAGAGAAAGTAATTTGATGCTCAACTGTAGCCTACTTGTTCCCAGAAAACCTGAATGAATGTGTTCTTAAAAACAGTACGATTATATAAAACAAATTAAGTGAAATGATCAAATAAATACATTCTCAAATTAAATTGTTCCAAACAAATATATACACTTTCGATTAATCAGTCACACCTTCGTTATTAAACATATATCGCACTTAATGCAAGCAACTTCAATGAACTTGAACTTCCCAGAAGGCCTCACGTGTCCCTATTGTGACTGACCTACCCAATGCCCAACAAAGAGTCATGACTATGAATATTCTCATTATGGCAAACCGTTTTAACATTTGAACCTTACAACCAGGGGTGTGAAGTAACGAATTACAATACTCACTTTTTTGAGTAGTTTAAAAATTGTTAACTTTGACTTGAGTGCATTTTAAGTGATGTATCGGTACTTTTACTCTGCTATTTCCCTCCGTTGGTGGTCATTACATGCTTATCTTAATTATTTGTATCCATCAACGTGATTGGATAGAGAGATAGTAATCGGTCTCGAGACTTTAATCAAATCAAATTGTGCATAGAAAACTTTGACCGCCAACTGCTTTTTATCATGGCTGCTGGAACTTGAAGTGCATTCTTCAGGCATCAATTCAGTTGAGTTATCAGCAGCTTCCTCTAATATGCTAATGTAAATCTCTGCTTACTATATTATTTGCCTATCTACAAGGCCTGGAATTTGGTGTAAGGTTGCGGGTATTGTGTACAGTCCAGCAAGTGCCATGTTCGGTGTAATTCCCACTCACTTAGAGACGCGCGATGTGCGCTGCCTCGTCTTTAACTCGCGTGCGACACATGGCGTTATACTGCATCTGTGTCAGCGCGTGATGCAATAAAACTGCAGCTCGCTAATAATTTTTTGTTTGATCCATTTGATACAATCCGCCTTCCTTTAGCAAATGCACTTGCACATAAACAATTTCAAGTTCAACACTTTTTGTTCCATTCAGTTGTGGATGCTGCTGATCACCGAGACCGCCGCGGCTCAGCAACGAGACGTGCGTTTGCTTTCTTTTGAAAAAGTTTCCCTAGAAATACTTCGCTATTTAATGCATTTTTTCCTTACAAATTGTTTTATCAGCATTACAATTCGAGTAAATGTGTAAAAGGTATGGCATGATGTCATCCTTACAGAACAATTTATGTTAAAATTGTAACAAATGATCCAAGTTTAGTTATCTTATTCTTTATTGCAAAATGCTAAAACTGCCACCGTTGTGGTGAGAAATGGGCTCTCATTTTAACCCATATCATGGTGTGTGATAGTGAACTATGAATTTCTAATTGTGTTTGTATTTGCACTGTTCTAAACATCAATATTTTGTGTGCAACACCAGCATGCTGTCTCAGTGGCCTTACACGTGTTTTTAAATTATTTTTTCAAAGAATAACTTTCGTCTTTTCTTCAACTGAATACTGTTTTGATGTATTAAAAGAGTTGACAGTCAAACTTAAAACTGCTGGATGATAGATATTCTTCATTCTTTATGAAAAACAAGATCATGTGAATTACAGAATGTACAATGTTTTTTAAATAAAAAAATTGCAGTGTACAGCGTTTATTATGACGATGTAGAATCCACAGCTCAGTACTCACTACTCATGAGTACTTTTAAATAGGCTACTCTTTTACTCTTAATCAAGTAGTTTTTTGGACAAGTACTTTTACTCTACTCACACTACATTTTTTGGAAGGTAATGGTACTTTTACTTGAGTATGTTTTTTCAGTACGGTATGTTTTTTTCAGTACTCTTTCCACCACTCCTTACAACATACTAGTATCTATTTACATGCTACCAGTACCTATGAAATGGGTACTAACACTTTTCATTAGATACAACCTATCTATTACATACTGATTAGCTACTAGTACTTATTCAACAGATACTAGTACACATTTATTATATATTAGTATTTATTCTAAATGTTACTAGTGATGTTTTTAATTGAACTCTACAGTGGCCATTCTGACTAGTCATAACATTAGACAAGTAAAAAAAGATACTAGAGTCTAAAATACAACTACTAGTAACTAATGAATAACTACAAGTATGCACACTTTTTTATTAGATGCTGGTACCTATTTAGGCCCTTGTACTTAATGAAAAATACTAGTATTCAATAAATATGTACTGGTATCTAATGAATACTTACTAGCAACATTTAAAAAGACACTACTCAATATTGAAATACATACTAGTCAGAACTAAATAGTTGATATGTGAATTAAAGATTGCCATAAAAGTCAATAGCAAAAATTTGAAATTTGTTACTAGTAACAATATAATAGATACTAGTTACTACTGAAATACGTACTAGTATCTAATGAATAGGTTCTAGTAGCTAATGAATAAGCACTAGTAGCTAATGATCAAACACTAGTAGCTAATGAGCAAACACTAGTAGCTAATGAGCAAACACTAGAAAATAATGAATAAATACTAGTAGGCTAATGAATAGGATCTAGTAGCTAATGAATAAAAACTAATAGCTAATGAATAAGAAAAAGTAGCTAATAAATAAGATACCAGTACTTAATGGAATATATACTAGTAGATACAAATAAGTCCTAGTAGTATGAAACTGGATACTGGTATGTTTTAAGGATTAAATGTTAAATTGGCTTGCCAAAGTCTTATGGCTGATTGTTCATTCTGTTATCGTAGTGCTTTCTTCAATTGTTAATTTCATCTAAATCTACACGACGCATTTGGTGTCAGAGCATTTTTCCTTTGTGTACAATCAAGTTTGTAAACATTTACTCTTCTTTGAATTGTTCTATACAGAAACACTGTTTTGGTTAAATAATAAAACGAGCAAATTTGTGTGGTTAGATGTTCACTTGAAAGCATAATAAAATTGCACTGGTGGACTTCACTGCCTTTTCGCTTCTTTTTACCCTTTTTTGGCATCAGTATTAAGGCCCGGTGTATAAATGGAAGAGGAGTTTGTGGGAAACGTGCATACAAACCCATTCAACTGCATTCACATATGCCACAAATACATGACCTATATTGCAGAGAAAGGGAAGTACGTAAGAAAGAGGGAACACGTCAGTTACAGAGAGTGGCAGTACAGTGTTCTACATCCACTCTGAAATGATTATCAGTCATATTCATTAAAACAAGAGTCTCTGTCTCTCTAATTGAAGTGCTTAGTGCTTGATGGTATGGCTACGGTTGGTAGCAACATCGTGACGGTGCATTCAAGGGGCTGTGTGGCGGTGCTAGTTTGGCTGTGTTTATTGCTAGGCGATGGTTGCTAGGTGACAGCATCTTAAGTGAAGACGTAGTTGATGAGTAGCTGGAAAAGCAACAGCATGCAGAGGATGAGACAGTGGCGGCCGCTGAAGGACTTGCTCTCCTCCGTCGTCTTGTGCCGTGTGATCTGACGTCCCAGTGCACTCAGGTTTCTGAAAATAAAAGGATCAGTGTTATTAATATACGATATTGAATAACAGAGAAACACGTAGTTGTTATGCCATCAGTAATGATGAACACAGTATGTCTCAGTCTGTACTTGCCTCTGGATGTCCTGCTGTGTTTTCTGTATAGCTGCTACCGAGGTTTCTATGAGGGCGATGTCCTTCACTTCTTTTGTGCATCTCGCACACTGGTTCAGAAAGCCTGAGGTATGAGATATATCAAAATATGAAGACATGAACTGTTTTTGAAAATATAATTAAATTAAAATATATACATACACTTTTGATTGTGTATATATATATATATATATATATATATATATATATAGTTTTCTAATACATACTTTTATTTGAAAAATAAATAAATATTTTAGAATTCATACTCTTTTTTTAAATACATTATTTTATTTAATAATACATGTATTTTATTATTAATTATTTGATAATAAATTGTTTTTAAATCATTGTTTTACTTTTGTATTTCATTATAACATCATTTCTATTTTATAATATATTTTTAATATGGCTTTTACAATAAATATTTTCATTTTACAAGAGTTTTGTGTCTTATTTTATTTAATTGATAAAAAATACATATTTATTTTAGATTTTATAATTTTAGAATAAACTGTTTGTTTTAGAATAAGTGTTATATTAATTTTGTTATATATATATATATATATATATATATATTATTATTTATTTATTTTTTTTTTTTTGAATACACATTTATTTTAGAACAAATTGTTTAGTTTTAGAATCAATTATTTTATTTTATTTAGTTTTTTACTCCGTTTTAACAGCATGTTCATGTGTGGCTGATTAGACAAACGGCCGACTTTTAATAACTTTTGTATAGGTACTTAAAAGTCAAA
Organism: Schizopygopsis pylzovi; assembly: GCA_027422435.1. NCBI lineage: Eukaryota > Metazoa > Chordata > Actinopteri > Cypriniformes > Cyprinidae > Schizopygopsis > Schizopygopsis pylzovi. Next base: position 21,045,200 of record CM049837.1, on the reverse strand, counting down.
ATTGTTTGTATAGGTGCAGCTAGTTTACTGTAATAAAGCACAAAGCAGATAGTTGAAGTTTGAAAATCTGATTGGATTAGTCATGTCTTAAGCTTTTGTAACAGTCTACCGTCAGACTGATGAACTATTTTAATTGCCGGAGGTACTATTTATTCATCTCTCAGAATGGAGCTGTGTTTGCTTATGGCTTGATGACTGGCCTTCGTTGTCTGATGACTCATGGTTGGGTTCTGGTGTGCTGCTGCTGCTGGTCTCTGTGTTCTGACTGCAGCTGGACGGCTGGCTGCTCGACTTCCTGTGTTTGCCGTTAATCCGCACCTGACAAATACACATGTCTGTTATCCAAACACCCTGAAAGGCCAGCAAGTCACCAACATGAACACACGGAACCTGTGGGACTCACCTTCTGCTGTGCAACCCAGTTCTGGCTGTAGGAGAAGCTGCTGCGCTGGCGCTGGGATTTCTCTTTTGTCTGGATGACGCCGTCTTTCTCAAACTGCCCCAAACAGCTGTCCGGATCCCACGGCTTAGTGCTGAGAACAGGAGATTATTAGATACTGGAACACTGACAAATTTGTAGAGTTGTAATTTGTATTTATTCATATAAAAATGCTTGAAAAAAGCAATGATTTACACATTTTAAGATTAAAATATAAAAAATAATAAATTAAAATATTGCAATTAACTTATTTATGTTGATTTATTACAATAACTTTGTGTATGATAATTAATAAACATCTATACATGTCAAATAATAAAACAACACACACAAATATCCATACACATTAATATATATATATATAGATATATAATTGTATAAACATATTAATAACATAGTATTTACAACTACTACTGCTGCTAATAATAGTATTATTAATTAGTATTTAGTAATTCGTATTATTATTAACAATTCAAAATGTAATAATATATTATATAATAAAAGGAGCAACACTTCATAATAAGGTGACATTTGATAACATTAGTTCCCCTTCGGAACTCGAGCTGCGTCAATTATGATTTGGGGAACGCCCTTGTGTTCCCACGCGCTGAAACATGTGAGTAATCAGTCCAACGGAATGGTGAAACGTCATGGGCGGGGTGATGTAGAGACCAGAGAGCTTAAAAGCGGATCCGGAATGAGCAACGGCAGCTTCTGTGTTTTCAGCAAGCGCTCTGTATGAAATGTGTCAGTCTTATTTACTGTTGTTTGTCTATCAGTCACAATCACCTCTAAATGGCGAGCTACAGACAGCACTTGAGACCGTGTGTCCTTCTTTACCTGCGCTGATTTTTCAGGTGTGAATGCACGCGGTCGTTGTGTTGTTTGTTTGGGAGCAGAGCAGCACAGTCAGCTCTCGAGTGAGCTGATTGTGCATAGTTCTCCCGCAAACGCGAACGCTCCCGCCAGGCACACTTCGTGTGTCCGTGTTTGCGGTCTTTGCGATTCCTGTCCCGCTGTTGCTGAGGCACGGTGGCGATTGGGTTCGCGGGGATCGCGTTTAAATCTACAATCTATTTACTTTTGGGTGAGAGCTCTGTGCTGCAGCTATCTTCCTCCTCGGAGGAGGAGGTTGATGTTGTTAGCATTATTGTGGATGAATTGAGTACTCGCCCTCACAATCTTTTGCATATTAAAAGCATACTGCATTTTAGATTGCTCGTTTTCCCTACCCTCACTATATTAAGGGTTGGGGATGCACGCGATTTATGTGTGGTTTGTTTTGGAGATGAGCACACTAGCTGGGGTACTTTTATTAAGTGAAAAAATGTATTACTTTGGATGTTTAGCTCTGCTCCCGCTGGCGTTTCTTCTCGAGGGAACAAGTGACTCGCGTGTTGCATTACGGGTCTGCAGCAAATTATGCAGTGGGAGGTTATTTTCCTCTCCTCCCCCTATCACGTGCAAATGTATAAATGCTTTTGCAGGCTGTTATTCGCCATTCTTTTATTTTTCATCATATATTAATCAGATCGTGTTCACTTTTCTGGTTGATTGGCTGCATTTAGTTATGAGGAATTAAATTATGTATATTTCTCTGGCTTTGAGAAGTTAAGATATATATTATGGGTATTTATATACAGTGCTCAGCGTAAATGAGTACACCCTTTGAAAAGTAAAATTGTAAACAATATCTCAATGAACACAAAAACCATTTCCAAAATGTTGACAAGACTAAGTTTAATATAACATCTGTTTAACATATAACATGAAAGTAAGTTTAATAATATAACTTAGATTACACATTTTTCAGTTTTACTCAAATTAGGGTGATGCAAAAATGAGTACACCCCACAACAAAAACTACTAAATCTAGTACTTTGTATGGCCTCCATGATTTTTAATGACAGCACCAAGTCTTCTAGGCATGGAATGAACAAGTTGGCGACATTTTGCCAGATCTATCTTTTTCCATTCTTTAAGAATGACCTCTTTTAGAGATTGGATGCTGGATGGAGAGTGATGCTCAACTTGTCTCTTCAGAATTCCCCATAGGTGTTCGATTGGGTTCAGATCAGGAGACATACTTGGCCACTGAATCACTTTCACCCTGTTCTTCTTCAGAAATCCAGCAGTGGCCTTTTGGTGTGTGTTTAGGATCATTGTAATGTTGGAAAAGTGCACGGCGACCAAGGGCACGGAGTGATGGTAGCATCTTCTCTTTCAGTATAGAGCAGTACATTTGTGAATTCATGATGCCATCAATGAAATGCAGCTCCCCGACACCAGCAGCACTCATGCAGCCCCACAGAAGGACACTGCCACCACCATGTTTCACTGTAGGCACCATGCATTTTTCTTTGTATTCCTCACCTTTGTGACGCCATACAGTTTTGAAGCCATCAGTTCCAAAAACATTTATCTTGGTCTCATCACTCCAGAGTATAAAGTCCCAGTAGTCTTCATCTTTGTCAGCATGGGCCCTGACAAACTTTAGGCGGGCTTTTTTTGTGCCTGGGCTTCAGGAGAGGCTTCTTTCGTGGACGGCACCCATGCATGCCATTCCTCTGCAGTGTACACCGTATTGTGTCACGGGAAATAGTCACCCCAGTTTGGCTTTCTACTTCTTTAGATAACTGCAGTGAACTTGCATGTCGATTTTCTTCAACCCTTCTCATCAGAAGACGCTCCTGACGAGGTGTTAACTTCCGTGGACGACCTGGACGTCTCTGTGAGATGGTTGCAGTTCCATCTTTTTTAAATGTTTGTACCACTTTTGCTACAGTATTCTGACTGAAAAGTAAAGCTTTGCTGATCTTCTTGTAGCCTTCACCTTTCTTGTGTAAAGAAATTATTTTCTTTCTCAGGTCTTGTGACATTTCTGGTGCCATTGCTGACAGCATGAAATGGGAAGGGTTTTTCTTTAAGTAACACCCTTTTATAGTCAACTGTCACCTGTGTAATGAATAATTAGACTCAAATGTGGTTGAATTCTTGTTAAATTAGACATTTGTAGTCTAAAATTTAGCTTTGCTCCAGAGATTTCAGTGGGGTGTACTCATTTTTGCATCACCCTAATTTGAGTAAAACTGAAAATTTAGTTCTCTAAGTTATATTATTAACCTTACTTTCATGTTATAAGTTAAACAGATGTTATATAAAACTTAGTCTTGTCAACATTTTGGAAAATGTTTTTGTGTTCATTGAGATATTGTTTAAAATGTTACTTTTCAAAGGGGGTGTACTCATTTACACTGAGCACTGTATATACAGTATATATATATATTCCAGGTCACATCTGATCACACCAGATACTGACTGGTTTTGGACCCCCCCCAATACAGTAAAACTGCACATTTTAGAGTGGCCTTTTATTGTGGCCAGCCTAAGGCACACCTGTGCAATAACCGTGCTGTCAAATCAGCATCTTGATATGCCACACCTGTGAGGTGGATGGATTATCTCGGCCAAGGGGGAAGTGCTTACTAACACAGATTTAGACAGATTTGTGAATAATATTTGAGAGAAATAGGCCTTTTGTGTACATAGAAAAAGTCTTAGATCTTTGAGTTCAGCTCATGAAAAATGGAGGCAAAAACAAAAGTGTTGCGTTTATTAGAGTTGAGCCGGATACTCGGCTTAAACGAGTATCCGGTACGGATAAAGCACTTTTGCCGAGTACGAGTATCATACGAGTAATACGAGTCAATATCTGTGCTCGGATTGAATAAACATTCTCATTGGGTAGCTGACTGTGTCTGCGTTCTGTGATAGGCTAGTCACAGCGCCCCTCCCCTACACACATACAGATTTAGGGCCCGTTCACATATCGCGCCTAAAAACGCGTGGAAAATGCTAGGCGCGCAGCTTTCTCCTTTTTTCCAAAGCGTTCGGGCGGTTGCGCCTGGAAAAAACGAGCGCGTCGCACCGCGACCGCGTCGCTTCCATTATGAGCGCGCATACCGCGCGTCTACATTTGAAATAACGAACTTGAGCGCGCAAAAGACGCGATATGTGAGCGGCCCCTTATTGTGTTGCTGTGTCCCGCTCTGCTCACTCACACACAGAACACTGAGAAGAGAACAGCGCTCTCTCTCTCTGTCTCTCCCGCAGTCACTCAGGTTCGCGGGTTTTTTCCGTTAACGTTTAGGGTTTCTTCAGCTTCAGGTTTGTTTTTTACTTTGGTTTGTAGTACTTACTTATTAACCAGTAGAGTTTTGGTAAACGTGGGGTTTGTTCAGACGTGGTGCTTGGTAGAATGCTACTCGTGTCTCTGCCTGTCGGAGATTTTTTTTTTCTTTTTTAAACCGTCAGCTGGCTCTAACCAGTTTTTTTTTACTTCACGCACTGAGTGTCTGACACTTTCTTGCTGTATTTCATTAAAAAAAAGGAAGTAGTGGTATAAAACTATATTACAAATTAATTAGCTACACACACACACACATACCTGGTGTGGAAATAAAAACAAATATCACTGATCATAAAAAAATTAAAAGTTAAAAAAAGAAAGTTATGTTGAGATGAAAACTCTTGTTCATTACATTTTACTTCATAATTGCAACCGCATGTGTTGTATTCATTGTTGCAAAACTTGTTCTGTATATAGTTCGTTTGTTATCGTGATCAAAACCATTGATCTGAAGCTCAATGCTGATGCTGTCATGTAAATAGTTTTCTAATCAGCAATAAATATAACAATTTCTGATCAACCCATATCAATTGCATTCTCTCAGTCTCCGCCCGGAAAACTTAGTGGTACTGGGAGGCTCGCTACCTCTTCAGATGTCTTTAAAGCAGCTAGATCGGCCGTCTCCTGTCGGAGCTCCGTTTCAAGGCACCGAGCTAGCAGCTCTAAGTATACCAGGCCAGTCTCGAGAGACTGGTTCCCTTAGTAGGTCACCTGGCGGTGTGGGAGCTCCTGCAAATAGTGTTCCGGGATCCTGCCTAGCAGCTCTGGTTCTACCAGTTTAGTCTTCCTGGGAGATGATGCGGGTCTGAGGACCATCATTTCAATAAAAGACTTCAGTTAGATGCTTCAGTCCGGATGCTTATGCTTAGGATTTCAGGGGAGCAGGCCCCTCTGGGGAAGAGTGGTACACACCTCAGTATACGGTGCCCGTCTCTCCTCAGTGCCTTCAGGAGATCGTTCCATTTCCTCTGCCGCCCTCGGTGCTCCAGGGCACAGCGATCTTCCGTCAGGAAACGTAGCGGTCCTGAGAGGCTTGCTACCTCTAAAAAAGTGTTTAGAACAGCTAGATCGGCCGTTCCCTGCCGGTCCTCCACTTCAGGGCACCGAGCTAGTAGTTCAAAGCACACCAGAGGCCAGTCTCTAGAGACTGTTTCCCTTAGTACATTTTCTGGCAGCGTGGAAGCTTCTGCCAAATGTATCTAAATGGGTCCTGCACACTGTAGAGAGAGGGTACAAGATTCAGTTCGGGTCTCATCTGCCTCTGTTCAATGGGGTATTTCCCACTCTGGTGGGCCCCGAGCAGGCTCTGGTAATGGAAAAAGAATTAGATACTCTTTTGAGGAAGGAGGCCATCGAGATCGTCCCTCCTCATGACAGAGTCAGGGTTCTGCAGTCGTTACTTCATAGTTCCGAAGAAGGATGGGAGGTTGCGTCCTATTCTAGATCTGAGATTATTGAACCACTCAGTCACGAGACTCAAGTTCAAGATGCTTACTATCAAGCAAGTTGTGTCTCAAATCAGGTCTGAGGACTGGTTTGTGACGATTGGCAACCCATTTTGCATGATCAAGGTCACGTGGCGATGCTTACGTGCCTTAGACACGTAAGACACTGTGTTGGGTCTCCATGTCGTCGCGTAACACTAACGACGGACACCTCCCTCACGGGCTGGGGAGCGGTCATGAGTGGCCGCTCTGCCCAAGGTCTGTGGGAAGGTCCCCATCTCATGTGGCACATCAATTGCCTGGAGATGCTGGCAGTATTTCAAACTTTGAAACACTTTCTCCCAGACCTGAGAGGCCATCATGTGCTAGTGCGCACAGACAATACTTCGGTGGTCTCTTACATATTAAGAAGCAAATATCCTGTCGCGACAGGGGCTGAGGCCCGGGGGAATAGAAGCTCCACACCGAGGTGATGGAGCAGATTTGGAAGAAGTTTGGTCACCAAAGAAGTTTTAGTCACCACACTAGACAGGCATTTGTCAGTATGGTGGCGTGGACAGTGTCGTTCCCAAAGCATCATTGACGTAGCTCGGGTTCCGAAGGGGAACGTCCCAGGTTACGTATGTAACCATGGTTTCCCGAGGAATGAGATGCAGCGTCACATGCCATACTTCCTGCATCCCTGTGAGCGACTAGCTTCATCTTTTCAGAAGCTGCTGTTGCTCGTTCCGGATGCGCTTTTAAGCTCTCTGGTCTCTATGTCACCCCGCCCATTATGTATCGCCATTCCGTTGGACTGATTACACACATTTTTCAGAGCGTGAGAACCCAGGGGCTTTCCCCAAAGCGTCATTGACGCAGTGTATTGTTCCTCGGGGAAACATGGTTACATACGTAACCTGGGACGTTATTGGATTACTTAACAGTATCTATTAATGAGCAGTACATTTATTGCAGTATTTATTACTCTTTGTTAATGTTCATTAACTGTTAATTTTTAACTCACTTCCATCAAATAATATTAGCAGATAAAAAAAACATGAACCAAGGTTAAGCTTTAGAAGTATTTCTCACTGTTAGTTCATGTGAACTAATGCAGATAACCAATGCTAACTAATGTAACCTTAATATAAAGTGTTACAAAAAAACCACTGTACATATACACCAATATAAATTGGGCTATCAGTTAACTTAGCTATATAGCACATTATTTTTTCTGTATTGTGTGTGTATGGTAATTAATATAAGCCTCGGTGTGGTCTTGTGGACGTACTCAGTGTATTTGTAGTGCCACTCATTGGTGTCAGAGTTGAAGGTGAAGAGTCGTGGGTTCCAGGGCTGCTCGGCTCGCTCTCGGGCCTCCTGCCGCTGAGCCTCTTCCAGCACAAACTTCTCCTGCGTGGCTCTCATCTGGTCTTTATCATTAATCGCTCTGGTCACATGCTGCCACAGCCTGCAGGAACACACACCAAACAGCCATTACCATTCAGTAACAACAGCACATTTAACAGCTCTTTGAAGTGCTATAACATCAACCAGAACATTAAGGTCATATTTAATGATGCTTTGCAAAGTTGAATAAGAGACTCAAGAGATGCATAGTCTTCAACAAGGTTTGACTGGCTAGCGTTAGCAGTTCACACCTGCTGGTAGATCCTGTAACTACACCAAAAACATCCTTCCCCACTGACAGTCATGCATTTTGACAACACTTGTGCTAATGTTTCATTTCATTATTGAACATGTTTTAGCAGAGCTTGAGTTTTTTGAAGAGCCCCAAAAGTGAAAAAATGTATGGCTTTTATTTGTAACAAAAATAGCTTCGAAATAAAAAGTCATGATTTATGAATGTTAAGATTAAGGTATATTAAAATGTATATTAACGTATATTAAAATATACAAACAATACATACAGTATGAAAACTAATATATATATATATATATATATATATATATATTAGGGGTGTAAATCGGACGTTTAGAATATTTTGAATTTAATTTTGAGTAATTCGATATCGATTCTCATACCCAGCGATACGATATTTGCCGATACATTTGTATTACCATCTACATTTGTATTAACTCACAAATGCAACCAAAAATATATAACATGAACATAAATCTAAAAATGCTACTATGGGCTCAGTGCTAAAAATATTTTCTACAGATACAGATCCTGCTTACAAGGATATTATCCAAAACATTCATTTTTATGTAGTTTTGTCTGTATTTATTAATTCATGCACAAAAAAGCGGAGGAGAGCTCAATTCAGTATTCGCGCAGAGTTGACGTGGCTGTCTGTCAGTGGCAGAGCCAGGATGTCTTCATTATTTCTTCATTATTTCAAGATAAAAATGTGGTTGACTATAAAATACTAGACTACTTTAGTGCCTAAAACACAGTTGAATACAATGAATTTTTTACATAATTGTAATTGAGATATTTGTGAATTATTGTATCAATTAATATGACAATTTTTATATTATTCCTCACCTACAGGTATTTTAATAAAGGGGTTCACTATAGCTTTATTTCTCTGTCAGTTTGGTTATGGTTCTCAAAATCCCCCTAAACTTGTTCTCTAAAATTACATACTCATGGATGAGACATGCAGTTAGTGTAAGTTTTAAGCATTTATATGGTTTCATTTTCGTTTGTACTTTTAAATTAATGAAAAAATAGTGCAAATGTTCTAGTATAATTGCACTGTGCAATAAAAGTATTTGCAATTAAAATACATATCAGCTTGCTCCTTATTGTGATTTGGAATTGCACGATAGCCTATATTTTAGTATGCATTTGAGAGACGTTCTTATAATGCATACATACATGCATGCACAGTTTGCAGCTTTAATCACCTATTTGGTAATTTCATGACTTAACTGATGACAGAACTGCGTTGTATGCTCATTGTTTCTTGTGCGCTTATTTATGATGATGCGATCAGAGCGTGCGCCGTGAGCACAGTGACGGCTGACAGGGCAGGGAAGTTTGTTTTACTGACATATAGCCTAACAGCATCTCATTGTTCTGCCGGAGCTCTTTTGGCTGGTGTACCTTTTCCGCGCTCATTTGACTCGTGCTTGGCGCTGAGGCAAACCTGAAGCACGCGTCTGAAAAGTATCCCGTTTTATTTGGATGCAAAAAAATACACCGGCTCCGCATCTTAATAAAGGCATTTCATGTCAAGAAAAAGGGGACAAAACTGCAGTTTTGAGCAGGTTGAACAAAGGGGTGGCCAAGTTTAGATCCGTGGCTCCGCGCGCTTCAGATGTATGCGCTGAAAACTTCTCACACAGCGCTCGACTGTGACTCCAACAATCCCGAGCATCATATATGCTCGCCTCGTGCCTTCGGGCAGTCCTTATATCGAGTCCTGATTGATACGTGAGTTTGAATGAGAATGCACGCGTTGGCTGTAATGCCTATACGGACATTATGTGAAAATGTGGACAGTGCCCAAATAAAGGTGCCTTTTTATACTACAGATATCTATATTTTACGCGTGGCATCGATGCATCGTATCGTCATACATCGTATCGATATATCGATCCATATCGATGAATCGTTACACCCCTAATACATAATATAATATATAATATATATATATATATATATATACACACACACACACACACACATATATGCAATTAGTAATTATTTATATAAAATATAAAATAATATTCACTGAAATATTATAATACATACTATAAACACATTATAATATATAATAATAATTATTAGTATAATATAAATAGTATAATCATACACGTATTATAATGTATACTAATAATCATGATGATTATGAGCATTATTATTATTATATTTTTTTATTTAATAATAATAATAATAATAATAATTAATTATTTATACTAAAATCATATAAATAAATAAAAATCGGTAATTAAAATAAATAAAACATGAAAAAAGTATGGTAAATCACAAATCAACTTGCATATGGATAATCTACACTAGTCTACATTTGAAGCGGATTAAAAACTTTTATCAAAGTTGTCCTAAAACCAAAAGTGTTCTTGTCTTAGGACAACTTTGATTAACTTTTTTATCCGCTTCAAATGTTGACTACTATATTGTGCAGCTCTCTCGTTCCCTGTTGTCTTTAACCCTTCAGGTTCTGAATATGTTTGACTAACAGACTAACCTCTCAGACTCGAACGCCTCCTGCTGGTCCATCTGCACCACCTGTCTCTTCAGCCGCTGTCTGCGTATGTCTGGACCGGGGTTCCACAGCACCTCCTGCTGGCCCGTCCCCTTCTCAGTCAGGTGCACTTTACTGTCCTGCAGAAAGATTTGGATTTCAAACACGTCTTTGAGTTCAAGTGCCGTCAACCGCTCTGATCTTGTAACTTGTGTGCTTAAGTTTCGCCTCCATTCCTCTCATAGGAATCAAAAAAGTTCTGTCTTATTTTCTCTTTTCTTTGAAGAGACACTTGAAGGATTACGTTTGCCACATCTTCCTGTCAGCTACTGATGAAACAAGCCAAAATACTTAAAATACTGACATTTTGTAATCAACATTTATTATTTTAAAATAAACATTCTTACATAATTAACAATCTTTTTTTATTTTAGAATAGATATTTTAGATTTTTAGATTAAATATGATTATATAATTTTAGAATATTGTTAATGTATAATAAAATACAAGATATAAGAAATGTTTCTGATATGACTGTTTTATGTAAGTGTCTGAAATGATTCGTACCCAGTGCCCGTCTACTGTCGCCAGAATGTCTTCCCCCATACGGATCTTTCCAGAAATCTGGTTAACGTTGCAAGAGCTGCCAAGAAAAGGCTGGAACAGAGAAAAAGAAACAGTTGTAAGATTTTAATTAAGAAAATAAATAAGTTGCATAATTAGGCCTGGGACTTACCTTCAATTTGTATTCAAGTTCTGTGTAAAATTGTGTTTTTTCACACTCAATGGTGATTTTCCCGCCAAGTTCTAATGTCATTGTACCATACAGAATCCCTGTAAGAAAGACACAATTTCCATGTATTAATATTTCAAATAAACATTGACAGTTATTATTTATCTGTGTATAAATAAAACAATTAAAAAATATATAGTATTTAGTAAAATGAATAATAAAACCAACCTAAATAAATACATCAATTAAAAAAGTAATATTACATTTTAGAATAAATTATGATTTTTATTTTATTTTATAATTTAGTTTGTTTTCTAGAAGATTCAAGAAAAAAAGTTTTGTTTTAGAATAATGTACACACAAATGTTATTCACAAATGAATAATGTACACACAAATGTTATTCACAAATGAATAATGTACACACAAACACAAAATTTGTTTTTGTTTTAAAATAGTATATTATTATTCATCTATATTTTTTAAATAATAATGTTTCTTATTATTTACCTAATTTCATTGCAAATAATAAAAATATTAGCATGTGTTTGGAATTAAATGAGTTAATAACAAAATTATGTAGGATTTGTTTTTTGATGTTAAATATATATATATATATATATATATTTTTTTTTTTTTTTGTCGGTGTAATATTTCTTACTATACACTATATATAAGGCATAATTAAAAATTCAGCACATTATTTAATTATGAAATTTAGGGTCCATCACCTTTACAGTGAGCGTACGGCATTGTGATGATATACTCTTCATCTCGGGAGAGAAACAAGAGTCTGGCCTTTCCATCGAGTATAGCAGACAGCGAGTTCCCTTTAAGAAATCACACTGAACTTACAACCAGCATCATAACAAAAGCCCATGAAAATCACTGCATGTCTGTATTTGAACTGCAGCATGAACATTATATACCATAAAACTTGGATTTGGCCAGAATGCTTCCACTAATGCTGAATCCGTCCTTCTTATTGCTGATGTAGAAAGCTGAAATGGGAGGGTGATGAGAAACCTGAAAGTACAAAAGTCAACCGCTTATCACACGAGCTTATCGGTTTCCATTGTTTTACAAACAGAGACTGTCGTCATGTTTACATTGTATGCAGAGGAAGACGACTAACCTCTTTACACTGCATTAGACAACCAGAACGTGTCCAGAAACTTCAGTATATTGTTATAAAATGTCGCTCGGTTTGATGTCAGATATTTTAATAGTAATTGTAGAGTCTCACTTGCTCTGCGATGTAAAATGTACAGCTGTCTGTTTGTGGATGCAGCCAGCAGCATCGAAACATCTCTCCTAGAATAGGGTTGTACGGTTTCTTCAGCCCCTGAAAGACATTCAAGAAACACAGTTAGTGTAAATATAAACCATACGCACACCCTAATGATGAATACATGTCTTCAGAAGTATACACTACTGCAGGGGTTTTCAAACTTTTAGGACATGCGCTCCCCCAAGTTTGTCTAATTTCACTCGCGACCCCCCCCCCACACACCCCCCCCCATTATTGTATTCACACCGAATTATTTTATAACGCCATGAACATAAACACAAATATCCATTAAAGCTATTAAAACAGCAAATTATTTTTATTTTGCTCTTTTTGATTAACATAATTTACATAAGAACTGCAACGGATCTGTTATATTGATGTACATTTGATGTTTACATTTTACGTATTAACGTTCAGTACAACAACCGACTGTGCTTACGAGGATAGGCCTACTCCTCTCAGCGTTCTCAACCCACGGCCCTTCACGAATCCGAATGCGGCACACCATACTGAATGTTACAGTCTTATGTGTTGAACATAAATAAAAATTAACTTTCAGTTGTACAATTAGTTTTAGTACTAAATGTACTAAACAAATATAAGCTAGTGTTTTTGTTATGTAAAATAATTTAGTTTTTCATATATTATTTTCAGACATGAGCAGACCTATGTACTCATGTAATTAATGTTAGGCATTTAACGAACACTTACAAGCGCGGACTTTGGCAGAATTAATTCAAATAGTCATCAGCAGCCATTAGTTCTTAGTTATTACAGAAATGTGGCAAATCATCTCTGGAGAGAACCTCAAATTATTAAATTTGAAAATTATTTCCATATTTGGATCAACATAGACTACATTTGTGAACGCACACTTTCTACAATGTCGCGTGTCACGCTTCCGTGCACGTCTTACAGACTGCAATTTACAATGTCAACTTCAATGTGCTGTTACGCATTTCGAGCAGAATTTCACTAAATTGGTTCCCGACAGCATCAGGTGTTTTATTATTGGTGAGTAGAATTATTTATTTAAATAAATGTAATCGTTCAGCTATCATAATATTTAGGCTATAAATAATATTATAAATCTGGTTGGTTTGTATTGATGACGTACTATTTTAATAACATGCCCGTGATTCTTGCACTTGGACCATAGTGCGCCCGGTGGAAAAAAGGTTGAGAACCACTGCCTCAAGCCATTAGTATATATTCACCTGCTGTCTGTTGTAAGGCGTTCGTGTTGTGCGCGAGTATAGAAATGCTCTATCACAGCACGTGAGTACCGCATTGAGATGTCTTGGGCTTAAAATTACTTTTATGTTTAAACTGACAAGACAAAACACTTTCTTGAGGAAGCAGCGCTGGCCTGATCATTAATATAGTTTTGGGGGGCTGAAACCCAGCTAAAAATGGTTTAGAACCGCCCCTGCTGGTAACAGTTATAGCGTGCGTGATTATACTGAAACATAAAAATATAACCAGTTTACCTGATTCAATGTGATGTCTGTGTCTGAAATAACAACATGCCAATCCGTAGTTGGATTTCTGACACGACTAACCGTAAATAATCTTACTGATACTCCAGCCAACTCTAACTGTCGACTAACAGCGGGAGTCAGATTCCCCCTAGTGGATGGATAAAGGTTTGCTAGCTCGTATTCATCAATTCTCAAGGGAATGTCTCTGAATTAATTGATTCTCGCGCCCCCCCTTGACACGTGCTGGCGCCCCCCCAGCCCACAGTTTGAAAACCCCTGCACTACTGTTACATTTGTTGTTGTTTTTAAATAAATTCATATATATATATATTAGGGGTGGGCATAGATTAATTTTTTTAATCTAGATTAATTTTGAAATTAATCTAGATTAATCTAGATTAAAATGGCTCATTTGAATTCTGCCGAAGGCATTCAGAATATGTGTGCTACCCAAATAATGGCTAAAAGTAAGTCTTTGAGAACGGGTTTCTCAAGCCAGGTGGCGCATTAGACCAGGGGCTCATCTCCTGTTTCCAAAATGCATCACAAACTGCTTGAGAAAGCTGTTCTACTATGATAATTGGTGATGAAAATAAACTATGTTCAATAAGATGTACTTGTGTTTACTAACTGTTTATTCAGTTAAACATGAATTTTGAACTGTAGGGATACACAAGAGGTCGTGATGAACTGTTTACAGTTTCCATTGGGAAGCTTCTTAAAAATAAATTTTCCCTGAAGCAAACCCGGCGGCTTCATAGCTGCATCCATGTTAGCACGTCACGTTTGATGTGGTAATTTCACAGTAACGTTAGGCATACACACAGGTTCGAAGTAGAGGGTGACACGGGAGTGAATTCTCAAGTTCACGAGACCTAAAGCGCATCCTGTTTGCTTAAAAGCGCAACGTTTCGTTGTTATTCTGAGTGCACACAAATAAACGTAGAGTCTTTACAGATTCGAAAGATGTATTAGGCTACTTTTATCTGTATGACCAAAAATGACGGAGATTTTAAGAGCAAGTGAACGCACCGGAGCCTGTCTTGCAGCTAACGCGCTTCCACACAAACACTTCAATAGCGCACATTTCTCTAGGTTAACATCATATTGAGCGGCCATGTAAAGTTGCTACTACATACATCTTTCAGATGAAAAGCCATATTTGAGGTTGATGAATGATAGGTGAGTGTTTGGATGTCCTGCCCGATTGTATTACCACATAGACCAGCCGTTAACAATCTGTCCATCACGGACTGCGAGCCTCTAGCTCGAAGACTTGTTCTCGCCCCCTACAGTGCAATTCGGCTAGGTATACATCCGCGCTAAAATATCAGGGTGAAAGTCATCATAGCTTGCGTAGTATAGACCCAGCTCCCAACCCAACTTTGAGAATAGATTAACGGCGATATTTTTTTTATCGCCGATAAGAGTCTCACGTTAACGCAGCACGTTAACGCCGATAACGGCCCACCACTAATATATATATATATATATATATTCAGAAAATATGCATTAAGTGAAAGTAAAGACATTTACAATGTTACAAAATAATAATGTATCAGAAGAACAAACAAATGCTGTTCTTATGAACATTCTCTATTCTTCAAATGTCACAAATTTGTCACAGCTTACATAAAAATATTAAGCTTCAATTAAAATGTTCATTTTTAACATTGATAATAATAATACATGTTTATTGAGCACCAAATCAGCATATGAGAAGGATTTCTGAAGGATCATGTGACACTGAAGACTGGAGTAATGATCTGCAAAACAGGAATACATTACATTTTAATATATATATATATTAAAATATAAAAAAAGTTATTTTAAATGGTAATAATATTTTTTTTTACTGTATTTTTGATGAGCAGAAGAGTCTTCAAACACATTAAATAAATCTTTCCAACCCCAAACTTTTAAATAATATATTTTGGTGTTTCCAGTAATTTTTTTTTACATTTTTCTTATTTAAATGACTATATCACTTATTTATAGTAAACATACATTTGCATTTTATATTAAATATATTTTTTGGTTTTATAAAAATTACATTGTTTTATTTTAGAATAAATATATTTTTCACATTTTTGTTTATAATATTATACATATATATATATATATATTTCATTATTTTATTTTAGATTAGCTTTATTTTAGAATAAATATTGTTTATTCTGTGCTGTTCTTTTGAACTTTCTATTAAACTTTCTAATTCCTTACAGTTTCTATAAAAAACATGAAGCGCCATTTTAGAATTTCTGAAGAATCATGTGACACTGAAAAATAATATAATAAATAACAAATTACATGTAAAATTTATTAAAATGGAAAATTGTTATGTTACATTTTAATAATAATTAAATTACAATTATTACTAATGTTACATTAGTAATAATAATATTACCAAATATTACTGTTTGTTTGTACTGTCTTCAATCAAAAAATGCCACCCTGGTGAGCTTAAGAGAATTCATTAAAAACATAAAAAAACTTGTGAACAGTTGTATATTTTAGTGTTTTTTGACCAGTTATGTTTATGTTAAAATATGCATACAAATCTGGCTACTGTGAACCGGCTCATGATTCTCAATCTAAAAATGAGCACTTCACCCAACTTACCTTTGGTTTCTTGTAGAAGCCTGACAGATACCAGCGCAAGACCTGCTTCATTCTGCTGTACGCGCTATCCTCCACCACAGCCCTGAAACACAAATAAATACCTTTATCTCTTCTCCAACAAACCCAATGAAAGCTAAACCACCAGTGTCAGTAAAGTGTGTCTGGCTGCAGTAGTGTTGATAATGAGGTGCTCACTGGGACAGTAGGTCGGCATGATAGTAGTAATCCGACAGCTTGTCCAGAAATGAACGCGGCTCCAGGATAAATGTCGGCAAAACCACCTTTGACAGGTCCATCCCTGGCCTCAGCTGCTTCAGGAGAGTCCAGATCAAACCCTTATTCTCTTCAGAGACCGTCTCCACCTGCGATGACTCGCCAGCCTGTGATCACAACAGAGAATATACCTTGAATGCAATGCAGTTTGGAAAAAATCATCTGCTAAATGCATACAGTCTCCCTTGTGGACTAAGCTTCAGAGCGCATGCTCATGCAGTGACTGGCAACGGGTTTTTCTGCATCCTTTGTGTTACGTTTTTAGGTTGTTTTCTAATGATTTTTTATGCTTTATTGCCTGGGAGTGTCATGAACAAGGTCCTTTAGACACTGTACTATCGACCTATACTAATGGAACTTTTAATTATTGTTGCTCTGTGGATTTTGGTCAACTTGACTATTTTGTGTCAAGGGATCACAGTTAAATCTCAGAGGATACAATAAACTAGAGACCAACTGCTACAATGGAAAACACATAATTCAATTACTGGATTACAGTCGGATTTTCAGTTCCCTGAATGCATTCATTGAAGGGATAATTTCAACTCTGGGACGGGAGATAAGCCATGTAAAGTTAAGAAAAGGAAGCGGGGGACAAGAGGAGGCGTTAAATTGCGACTAAGGAAACAACCGCTTACCCGTATCCCACTACCTTCTGTGGTGTAGGGAAATGTTCAGTCCTTACGAAATAAACTTGATGAGCTACAAGGAAATGTTCACTTCCTCCGGAAATATAGAGACAGCTGTGTCATGGCTTTGGTTTTATGTTTGTGAATGTTATGTTTGTGTTGTGGGATCTGTAGGTTGTGGCTTAAAAGCGGAACATGGAAATATCATGGATGTACTGGAAGAAAAAAAAAACTTTTCTTTTTTTTTTGTTCTTAGCGACATGAGTCTTTCCCTTCTCCCAAAACAGCTAATAGCTACCTATTAAAATAGTTCATTTTTGTATGTAATGGAAAAGTGATTAGACTATGTTTCGGTTTTTTTTCTTCATAAAGTTACTTTAGAAAAACCTTGGGAGCATTTTTTGTTCGTTAAATGTTTTTTTTTTCTTTTAAGCAACGACCAAGCGGCCAACATCAGAGTTGATCGCCTATGTTTGATTAATTTAGCCTTATCAAATCATCACGACTTGACTAAAATAAAA
Organism: Schizopygopsis pylzovi; assembly: GCA_027422435.1. Lineage (NCBI taxonomy): Eukaryota > Metazoa > Chordata > Actinopteri > Cypriniformes > Cyprinidae > Schizopygopsis > Schizopygopsis pylzovi. The sequence continues at coordinate 21,027,419 of CM049837.1, read as the reverse complement.
TCGATAGATAGGCCTATAAACAGTTCAAGCATATCACAGTGTTAGTTTAAATGTTTAACCTATATAAATGTGCAATATCCAACAGTTTGTGTGGAGAGTGGAAGCTGAAGCGAGCTTTACAGGACATGGATGATTTTTTTCTTACAGTAAAAACAACTTAAAATACGTTGTGTGATTTTTTTTGTGAAGGTAAGAGTAATATATCATTTGGAACTGTAAAGGGTCTACTTTTATTTGTGTGCATTCACAATATCAACATTGTGCTTTTATAAAATAGGAAAACAGAGAATGCACTTTCTGCATTGTTTCTGTTTTGAACAAGAGCGCTTCAATGATGAACCGAAACTCGGCAACTCAAAACTGGCTCAGAGATATGATAAATATATCTATAGAAAGCTTTAAAATACTACTTTAAAACGAAATAATTCAAAGCAAAGCAAAAACTCTTCATTAGCCTATGCAATCCGTTAAGATGCATATATTTCTCTCTGCGCGTCCAATGAGGAGATGGCGAGTCATTTTTCCCCGTCACCTCACCATCTAAAATATACAAATAAGGGAAAGCCTAAAACAGGCCTGATTATAATTTGCATTTTATTTTATAATTTGTATTCAATAATACAAAAAAGTATGTAAATCTTTGTAAAAGTATGTAAATCTTATTTGTAAAATAGGTAATTGTTGTCTAACACGATCTCATGAAAGTGCGTAGGCTATAGCACAATTTTCTATTTGGTGTAATATTTATACGCAGAAATTGACTACCCCCTCCCCCCCCCCCACAGCACCCCCTACATAAAACACCTTCCCGCGCCCCTGGGCAACAGGTAAATCCCATGGAGGGGGTGTGTATCTCTACATTAACAAGTGTTACTGTAACTCTGTGACTGTTGGAGAAAGACTCTGCACGTCTGACGTTGTACTGTTATCTGTATCACTCCGTCCGTTTTATCTGCCCTGCGAATTTCCGCAAATATTTATAACAACTGTGTATATTCATCCGAAAGCAAACCAAGGGACTGCTACGAGGATTTTATTTGATGGTGTGCAAAAACTTCAAAACATCTCACCCGAAGCATCCAAGTTTCTTCTAGGAGATTTTAATCACGTTTCTCTAAAAAAGACTTTAACATTTTTTTTTCAATATGTCACCTGCCTAACTAGACAGAACAAGATGTTAGATCGTTGCTATGTAACTGTTAAGGAAGCATATAAGAACTTTAAGATTTATATAAATGCTTTAGACTGAAGTTATTATTTTTAAATTCTTCATAATATGAATAGTGTATAAGGATTGCTTAATAAAACGTAATGGAATTTTACTATACAATTGAGGTCTTTAACATGATTAAATCTTTTTTGAGTGTATTTTGTGCATGAGTTAAATATTGACTAGAGTTTTTAAAGTCATTTCACAATCACATTGCAACACAAGCAAGTTTATAATATATGTTTCACAAGTTTCTCGTGTTTCACATGGTAATTTACATGTATTTTACATGGGATCTCATGGGATTTACATAGGAAAGTACCATGGGTTTCACATGGGAATAAACGTGTGTTTCACATGAGAATATACCATGGGTTTCACATGGGAATATACTTGTGTTTCACATGTGATCTCATGTGTTTGACATGTGTTCACATGGGTTTCACGTGTAAATTTGCATGAAAATGTTCCAAAAACACACATTTCCCATGTGCAAAGCACACACTTCACATGTGATTTTACATGTGCAGAAGCACATGTATATGTGGCCACATGTGAAATTCATGTGCTTTTTCCTGTAAGGGAAAGGTGCGGCAATCAATTTTTCATCTATTTAATTAGCCAATACTACACTACTCTTTGACTTTATACTGACCCCTATTGGTGTGGATGTAGAATCAGTTTTGTTAATGCAGTCATGGAAATGCCAAATTCACAGGAATGATGAACTTATTATGCAATTAGACGTGTTCAATATTTGGGGCTTAGTAAAATAAAGAGAGTAGCATTTGGCTGGTCATGTGATCTTAAAATGGCTGCCACAATGAAGCGGACCACCCTATGTAGAATTAAACAGCTATTTCTAGACCAAGGGACTAATTTATGAAACACACATTCCTAAATTCTATGGTTTTCCTACAAGGTCAAAAGTGACGGAGAAATATAGATTTAAAGGCAAAAACAGAAATGAATCTATGTATTTATTTTATAGATATAAGTATCTATTTATCTAATATATACCAGTAATTATATATCAGGCATGGGATCAACTAGAGACAAAAAAGAATGAAAATCTCCCCACGCCCCAAGTCATGCCCCCCAGCACTTATTATTATAAATATATATTTTAGCACATTAAAAGATATACCTTATATTTTAATAATACATACTATTGTCCTGTAAAAAATTAAAAACAGCATTTAATAATCATGATAACAATATAATATAATATATTATAATAAATTACTATAATATATTATAGTAAAGTATATAGAATTGTTATTATTAAGACCTGCCAAAAGTTTGGAAACATTACAATTATTAATGATTTTTAAATAAATATCTTCTGCTCATCGAGGCTGAGTTTATTTGATCAAAATAAAGTAAAACAAAATGTTAATATAGTGAAATATTATTACAAATAAAATAAAACGTTTTCAAAATGTAATATTATTCTTGTGATGCAAAGCAGAAGTTTATTCATCATTACTCCAGTTTTCAGTGATAATAATCAGAAATGTTTTTTGAGTGTCAACACAATTGTAATGATTTCTAAAAGATCATGTGAAAATGTTAAAAACAAGTTTGCATATTTTGTGTGGAAATGGTGATACACTATATTTTTCAGGATTTTTTGATAAATATAAAGTTTAATGAACATCATTTATTTGCATTTATCAACTACATTAATTAAATGTGTTAATGCATTTATTAAATATAAATAATTTATGTCTTCACTTAGTTTGTATAACTTTCATGCATGAATACAATTATAATTTTTTCTCTCTTTAAAAAAAACTTATACAAATGTTTGAGTTGTATCATTGTTTCCACAAAAATATTAAGAAGCAAAACTGTTTTTAACATTGATATTTAATAATGAGAAATGTTCCTTGAGCAGCAAATCAGCATATTAGAATGATTTTTGAAGGATCACGTGACACTGAAACCTCTCTTTGTAAACAACAGCAGATTTATAAACGTTTCTAATGATGAATGTTGTGTTCCCAAATGCAAATTAAAGCGGCTCAAACCAAGCACAGCACAGCTAAGAGTTAATCAAAACTAAAAACAGTACCGTAACAGCAGACATGTAGCGCGTCAGACTACAGCCTGTTATACAGTTACATCACAACTGTTGGGCGTTTTATGACGGCACTAGCAATCTCAAATTCTCACCGCCATTCATAAAAAGTAACCGGGTCGAGTAACACGTTTCAGCGCTAGCTTAAGGCTACTTGCACGATTTCAATCATCGTGCAACCCCAACCAAAAAAAACAACAACAACTCGGATCTACGCGAATCACATGGGTCATCCCTCAGAGGTCGGAAAATACAGAAATTCGTATTTATACAAAAAAATCTCATCCCTGATATATATTTAATAACTGTTTTTTTTATATAATTACAGAATGAAAAAATATACCGTACCTTGAAAAAGCAATTCATAAAGTCAGATGCATTTAGGAATATTTTTTGTACATATGGATGGATGTTTTGTAAATCGTTGGTAGTCTAAAATATCAGAAATATATCAGAACGTTGTGAATCTCTGGTTAATGTTAATGCCAATAATCAGTCAAAAAAACTAATATATATATATACATACAGGGTGGGATTTGTGAAAAAAAAACAGAGGGGGGGGGGTGCTTTTGAAAACTTTTTTCTCTCCAGGGCAAGGTTATAGCCTAACCTAATGTTAAGTGTAATCTGTTAACAACGCACATTATAAATCCGTCTTTTTAGGCAAGTAAATGGGTGTAATGTCATTAAATGTTTTTAATACGACAGAAATTAACGTGATCACAATTTAATAAAAACATTGTAAGTTAGGCCTATTAATTGTAATGATTTAGTTTTCCAGCTGATTCAAACAACGAATAAATTATATTGAGAATGCGAACAAAGCACAGTATCAACAGAGCTTTTTGAAACTGTGTGAGTCAGTTAAACCATTTTAATTGATTCACTGTTTCAAAGCGCTCCAATCGGATAACGTATCGCAAATATATTGATTCAGAACGGGACTTCAGAGTGCGCTTCAAGAATCATTTTATCCCCACCGAGGCAGGGATGCATAGACCAGAGGCCAGAAATCCCTACAACCCCCCACCCCCCAAATCGCACCCTATATACAGTATATATACTGTATATAGTTTTTGTTAGATTTTTTCTCACATTTTTTTTTCCAGATCAGACAATAATTTGTATGCATTTTTCCACAAATATTCCACTTCAATAGCCTAATTGTTTGAGGCAATATTAAATGTATAATTGTTGCAGTATCTTTTTTTTTATTCAGAGAATAACAAACATTTGGCCAAAGAATGTTTGAGGATATTTCACGTTTATGACAGTTTAGTCATATTGTAGTTTACACAAATAGTTGTGGTACCAAATAACTGTATCATTATACTTTCATGTCATATAATCACACTGTATATGATGTGAATAGTTTGGGCCAAAGTCTTTCTGTCAATATTTTCAGTCCGACAGTAGTTTATGCAAATAATTTTTGTGACAGAATTTGTTTGCAGGTAATTCATGCGTTCAAGTCATTTAGGCGCACAGAACCTGATATTAATGGTTTTATGTTTTATGAATGCTCAACTGTTCTTTTTTACAGAACAACAAATATTTGACCAATATTTAATGCATTTAATTTAGTCATATTGTAATTTATGCAAATACTTTTTCTCAAAAAAGTTTCAATCACACAATAATTTGCACCCGTTTTTCATGACCCAAAACATTTTTGTTGAATAAATATCCATCATCGAATTGTTGTATTGTGTCATGCCGACTCATAAGTCCTTTTTTAATCTAGATTAAAATGGCTCATTTGAATTCTGCCGAAGGCATTCAGAATATGTGTGCTACCCAAATAATGACTAAAAGTAAGTCTTTGAGAACGGGTTTCTCAAGCCAGGTGGCGCATTAGACCAGGGGCTCATCTCCTGTTTCCAAAATGCATCACAAACTTTAATCTCTTCCCGTCCCAATCCCACGAAAAAACTGGAGGAAAATCCCGTTCCACTCCCGGAAGAATGACTCCCATTCCCTCCCACTCCCGTGTTGTTTATTTTTTTTTTTTTTTTGCCGATAACTGTCAATTACAGTAAAAATATAGTACAGATCACAGCGTGCCCACCTTATTAGTTGAATAAAAACCCAAAATGTCATTTTTTGTTATTATATTGAACTGAAAGCCATCTTATGCACAGTGTTGCACAGATTAAATTTCATGTAAATAATCCATGCTAACACACACGTCTTCTATTTTTTTTTTTTGACATTTCACTCTCTATAGATATATTTTTCTATGTACTGAAGTTTCTCGCTCAAGTTCACATGAGACCTAAAGCGCATCCTGTTTGCTTAAAAGCGCAACGTTTCGTTGTTATTCTGAGCGCACACAAATAAACGTAGAGTCTTTACAGATTCGAAAGATGTATTAGGCTACTTTTATCTGTATGACCAAGAATGACGGAGATTTTAAGAGCAAGTGAGCGCACCGGAGCCTGTCTTGCAGCAAACGCGCTTCCACACAAACACTTCAATAGCGCACATTTCTCTAGGTTAACATCATATTGAGCTGCCATGTAAAGTTGCTACTACATACATCTTTCAGATGAAAAGCCATATTTGAGGTTGATGAATGATGAATGAGCGTTTGGATCAGGGGCGGCGCTAGGGGTGGGCTAAGGGGGCTGAAACATTCTGAAATGTTTTCAGAAAAGCCCCGAATGTTTTTATGACCATGCCCTGTACGCATCATCATCACTGAGTTTTCATGCGCATTAAAATGATGAACCGCAGTTTACTCCCGTCAGGAACCGCCCACGGAAGCTCGTACTTCTGACTGACATATACACTTGATAATAAACTTCATATAAACTGGCCAATCATCGATATGAAGTAATAGCAGATCTTGGATCTTTGGGCTTAGCCCCGGATATCCACTCACCCTAGAATCGCCTCTGGTTTGGATGTCCTGCTCGATTGTATTACCACACAGACCAGCCGTTAACAATCTGTCCATCACGGACTGCGAGCCTCTAGTTCGAAGACTCGTTCTCGCCCCCTACAGTGCAATTCGGCTAGGTATACATCCGCGCTAAAATATCAGGGTGAAAGTCATCATAGCTTGCGTAGTATAGACCCAGCTCCCAACCCAACTTTGAGAATAGATTAACGGCGATATTTTTTTTATCGCCGATAAGAGTCTCACGTTAACGCAGCACGTTAACGCCGATAACGGCCCACCACTAATATATATATATATATACTGTATATAGTTTTTGTTAGATTTTTTCTCACATTTTTTTTTCCAGATCAGACAATAATTTGTATGCATTTTTCCACAAATATTCCACTTTAATAGCCTAATTGTTTGAGGCAATATTAAATGTATAATTGTTGCAGTATCTTTTTTTTTATTCAGAGAATAACAAACATTTGGCCAAAGAATGTTTGAGGATATTTCACGTTTATGCCAGTTTAGTCATATTGTAGTTTACACAAATAGTTTTGGTACCAAAAAACTGTATCATTATACTTTCATGTCATATAATCGCACTGTATATGATGTGAATAGTATGGGCCAAAATCTTTCTGTCAATATTTTCAGTCCTACAGTAGTTTATGCAAATAATTTTTGTGACAGAATTTGTTTGCAGGTAATTCATGCGTTCAAGTCATTTAGGCGCACAGTACCTGATATTAATGGGTTTATGTTTTATGAATGCTCAACTGTTCTTTTTTACAGAACAACAAAAATTTGACCAATATTTAATGCATTTAATTTAGTCATATTGTAATTTATGCAAATACTTTTTCTCAAAAAAAGTTTCAATCACACAATAATTTGCACCCGTTTTTCATGACCCAAAACATTTTTGTTGAATAAATATCCATCATCGAATTGTTGTATTGTGTCATGCCGACTCATAAGTCCTTTTCATTTCTTTAGGTTTAAAAAATGTAAAGCCGAAAAAAAGTATTCATTTCAATTGATTAACACACACACACTTTCTCTTTGTTTTAGCATTTCTTCATCGACATGACCCTGTTTAACACATCACTGCATAACCGAAACATATTTAACTAGTTCTGCTGAGACAAAGCAGTTCATTCAGACCAAACAGACTGTGATGAATGTATCACCTCTCCCATCTCTTCATGGGCTTCTTCAACAAACACCGTGGCCTGCAGGCACACGTCATCCGATTGGTCCATATCGCTCTCCTCCGTCAGTCTGCCTCCGTTCTCATTGGCCGCATTGTCCGAGTCTTCATGCGCCTCCCTCTCTGATTTGTCCGAGTTGGCGTCATTCTCCATATGGTTTTCCAACATGGAGTCATTCAAACTTTAACAAAAGCACACAAACAAATGACCATGTGAGATTTGATTCGGCTGCATTTTCAGCAATTATTTTCATTTTTAATAATTTTTTAATAATGATTTTCTTTAACTTTAATCGTTTGTTCTGCTTTATCTCAGTGATATTTATTATTATGTTCACGTTCAAAGCCCATCCAGATCAGTTGCCAAAGCAACAAACCACATGATGTTCATCTTCGAGAGTAATTTGAATGACAGTGCTGTCACCATGGTCACAAGAGGTTCATTATATGAGCGCGAACGTTACTTTCTCAATTTCAGCCAAAGGCAACGAATCTCTACAGAGAAATATGAATCTTTTGGCTGGTAAAAGAGTCTTAGATTAATAATCTGAGCATGAGCTTGACATTAAATTATCTCTTTGTGTCCATCACACACAGAGATCACAGGAAAACCAGCTTCTGTCCTGCGTCACCAGCTGTCAGCAAGAACGACCAGTGAGCCAAGCAAAAAAATAGTCCTTACCTTGCCAATAATATATTATTCCTGAAACTCCAAAGATTTGAAAACAAAAAATGAGAGAACCTCAGCAAATGTCTTTGTTTACAGTCGAAACACAGTGGTTTCCCTCTATTGTTCCTGTCTGGATTGGTGTTTGCACAGGAAAGCTCTGCAGTAATGTGTTTTCCAAAGCTGTTTTTCCTGCTTCCCAAGCTTGTGTGACGCGCTTGTATAAGTGTGAGTGTTTGTGCTGATGGCAGTGCTGGGTTTATATTCTCCTCATCTCTTCCTGCTCCTCAGCCTATCACATAAACCTGTAGGGTGTAGCTGATTGGACGAGAGCTTTAAAGTGGCAAGAAAGAGGTGGGGTTTGGGATATATAAATGATTGACAGCTGAAGGATATCACTGGCAAACAACATCTACTATTTCGCTTCCTCTTGGGTACAGAAACACTGTCATTTAAATACTCTTTGAATCTCATTGGAATATTATTTGAATATCATGTAGATTTGTTATTAATGTTTGGCGATTAATCACAATTTGGTATATTATAGTTTTTAATAGTTAATAGTTTTTCTAATTACTAAATATATTTATTGATTTTTTTTTACATTTAATATTTAGCATTTATATTAAATTATACTAAATAATAAAATATAATAATACAACAAGAGGCAATAATAATAAAAAACTGTATTTTAGGGGATTGTCAAGCCACTGAATAGTAACGTTAAAAACCAAATCAAAAAAATATATCAACCAAATATATCAGAAAAATCAACATAAAATAGAAATATTACAGCATTGTGCCATATTTTATAGTAGACATGTGGTTTTGCTAAATGTCCAAAACAAAAGATCATGAGAGGTGAAACGGTATTTGCTTCAACCAGGTGTACAAAATCAGTTTATCATTTTGTATTTTTGCCTCAATACTCTACTAATTTGCTGCTTATTAATAGTTAGTAAGGTAGTTGTTATGTTTAAGTATTGGGTAGAATTAGAGATGTAGAATATGGTCATGCAGAATATGTGCTTTATAAGTACTAATAAACAGCTAATATGTTAACAGGCATGATAAAAAGCAAATAGTTAATGGTGAGAATTGGTCCCTAAACTAAAGTGCTACCATACTTTCAAATAATTTAGTCACACTGAATCTGAAAAACTGACAATCTTTTGTGTCAGTTTAGTCATATAGTAGTTAATGCGAAGAATTTTGATGTCAGAAAATGTGTACAAATATGTTCTTGTCATTTAACTGCCTTGTATCTGATGTGAACACGCTCAGCAGTGTGTTGATGTGGAGAGATCAGACTCACTGCAGCAGGTCCTGGTCGGTGAGAGCCGAGCTCTGCAGCAGCTGCAGTATGTGTGAAGACTCGGAGGAGCCACTCAGATCTCCATCCCTGACACTCTTCGCCGTCATCTTCGACAGGCTGGAGCAGCTGACAGCCAGCTCCAGAGCGTCCATCCAACAGCGTCCTGGAGCAAACCACAGGCCGTGATCCTCAAATGGACTCCAAACTACAGTTTTACAGACGACAAACGCTAATGCTCACCATCAGATTCCGACGCTGCTCTGAAGATCAGGTAATTACTAGGTAAGGGTTGAGTGATGGAGCCCACAGATTCGCCTTTAGGACCCTGAAAAAACACAGATACCAATCAATCCCAACGATGAGTTCAAGCCAAACGTAGCATTTGAGAGAAGCTCATGTCTAACCTTCATGGCCCATAAGGACTTGTCTAGAGGATGGTAGAGTTTGAAGCAGAATCCATCCTTCTTTGAAGGTCTTTCGATGAGTTTGCAGGCGTTGAGAAGAATCGTTCCCACCCAGTGGTCTGAACCAGGCGTCTTGTTTATCAGGAGAATGCCGGGCTTCAGGACGCACCACAATTTCGTCCAACTCTTCAATGAGCCTCGAATCTGATGCATCCAAGAAGTGCATCTTAAAGCAACTGCCAAATTATTCAATGTTAAAATGAAAACCGATGAGGTTTACCAACCTTTAGCCAGTTGGACATAATAACCACACTTGGATCCTTAAGTGCACTGCACAGTTCTTTGGCGACCCTCTTCTTCTCCTGTCGATAGTTCTTCTTCTGAACCTACCATATGAAAGGTCAAGGTTTAATGCATTGCTCGAATATTAGCTAGGGGGCGCAAGTTGGCAGCAAGACGTAAAATGTCTGAAAACCTTGTTGAACACTAGAGTGTACCATATACAATATCAAATAACTTATTCACCACTGTTAAATCTCTACTTTAATGATTTTCTTTTAGATTGTGGAGAAGAACTCTGATTGGATAATGCAAACATCACTCATCAAAAGTTAGATTCACAACAACTCAAACCTGTTTCAATTTTGAATTTAGAAACTGTTTTTAAATTAATAAATTATTTATTCATAGTAATTACAGTATTTATTATTATTTTGCAGTAACTTTTAATATTTTAGCTCTAATTTCAGTTTTATTTTGTTTTAGTACTTTTGTAATGTCCTTTTTAATAGTTTTACCTTTTATAAATGTAGCTTTCTTTATTTTCATTTCAGTTTTAGCATTAGTCATTTTGGTAAATTCAGAACTTATATGAACATGAGAAATTAGAAATTAAATAGAAATTCTAACTGAAATAAAAAAGTTTAGTTTTTAGGATCTAAAAACTAGATCCTAATAGTTTTTATAGTTTTATAGATATAGTTTTTCATCTAATATTATAATTTCATTTCATTTAACAAAAAATAAATGTTTAATGGTTTAGCAACACTAGATGAGTGATTCATAGTATTTTAAAGTATTTTAAAAGTAAAAAAAAAAAAAAAAAAAATGGAATAAAACATTTTTATGAAAGAACGTATGGGCCCCTGAAATAAATGTGTTTCCATGAAGAGTGGGACATTTCGGTGAAAATGTGATTCTCTAGCACAAACAAGGAAGCAGGGCTAATGTTTTGAATATTGCAAATGTAACCGCTACTTGTAAGAAGCCATACATCAGTCCAAAAATGACACAGAACACTATTAGCCACAGACCTGCAAATTCATGCATGCAAATTGGTTAGATAAAAATCATAGCTGTTCAAGGTAAGAAGAAAAATAGACAAGATGAAAAGCTGGATTAAATATTTGAATAACATATTAAATACTTCTGAGTATTTTCTCTAGTACAGGAAATGCCTTTACGCAGGTTCAGTGCCGTCCACCTGTTGACTGACACCACGAACAAGCTGCTGTTTGGAGAAACTGGGTCAGAAACTCTGCCTGGAGTGGGAGGCACATCGTACCTTAAGCGATTCTTTCCTTGCCAGCTTCTCAGTGGGCGAGGAAGACTCCTTCTCCAAACCGATAAACATCCTGGATTCCGACTGGAGCCAAATAAGAAAAATCCCAGAAAAATCCATTTAACTTTCATTTGAAGTCAACATGAGATCAAAATTGACCCGGTTTGCTTTCATAATACTTGATCCTGGGCTAAATATGACATTTCACAATATCCTGTTTCATGTTACGTCAAATGGGTTGACTTGAGAAAGTTCTACCATAATAATTATAATTATATAACATTAGTATAACTATATTATTATAGTAACTGTAAAATAAACAAAGCTACTTCCAGCCACAACTCTTTCACACTAAGAGCAAAAGGCAGCAGGCTAAATGCAGCTGGTCTGTTTGGTCAGCTGTGGGTGTCAGTTGAAGATCAGACCAAAATATGGAGAAGACAGCCTTCCTCTTAGACCCAAATGAACCTCTAAACCAGTTCATACAAACAGTGGAGTCCAGAAAAACAACAGCAATTCTGTTTCGCTGCAACAAACAATCAATACAATTGATAATGGAGATCATCGGCTGTAATTTTCATGATAAGTTATCTTTGATGTAAGTACAGAAAAAAAACGACACTGGTGTTGCCATCTTAAAATAATGAAAAATGCATTTCTATCAATTTTTTTTAAATATATTGTTTATATAATGTTAGTATCATTTCATTTAGCAAATGGAATTAAATTTCATTGTTAAACAATATACAATATTTTTTGTTGAGTTATTTAAATGTGAAAATTAAAGATTTATATACATTTAATATTTTATTCATTTATTATAGGCTTTCGGTTCGGTACGCATTACAAACCGAACGATTCGTTGGACTAATCCTATTATGTTTGGAAAATAAAAGCGCTTAAAGTGTGTGAAAATCAGTGCCACTGTGCTCAACAACACAGCCTACTCCAAACAGCGTTTCAGAGCCGCGGCACATTGTAGCAGGAATCATTGCACCGATCACGTAAAGAAAGGCGCTTTCAATGATAGCGGTTCGGGTGAAGAGCCTAGTTTATTCTCGCCGTGTCAGCACGACCGCGAAGGTACGCGCAGCGTGCGGCAAAGATGATACGAATATTGAGTTTTTATTTTAGTTTTTGAATTTGAATTTAGTTTTTCATTGTTTTCTTTTTAAAAAGCTTATCTTTGCTGTTTACCTCACTTTAAGGCTTTCTTATACTTATTTATTTTTATTCCTCAGTGTTTTCTAAACGTTCTGTAATTTATCAGTCCATATATAATACTGCATGTGGTGCATGCCATGCCTCATCTTATTAGTTTTTGTTAATAAATGATGTAAGCTAGTTTATTGTTGTTGTGCTTTTTAATTAAGAATAACAAATAATCTATCTTTTGTTTTAGTCTTAAAAAGTGAAAGGTGTATAGATGTAAGCAAAACAGACAATTGTATTTTATTTTAAAACGTGACTAAAGATCGCAAATTCAAAAGCGAAGTGAAAGTGAAAGCATCTGAAGTCCGGCTTATAATATAGCAAAATAAGAATTACCCTTCACAAAATTAAAATCACAAATAATACGAATGATGAAAAATCCGTTACCATATAACTATAAACTATGATAAAAGTTAATCAGCATGCATTGATTTATCCCATGTTGTAGCAAAAAATAAATCAATAATAATAAAATTACGACCAAACTGAGAAAGTTAGTCGCAAAAGAGCGACCAGTGGGAAGAATGAGTCTAGAGCCCTGATTTGGGATTTCCAATTAATGTAGGCCTGTTACATTCTTATTTTTATTAGGCCTATTATTATTATTATTATTATGAAGTAACGCAGCATAACTGATGCGAGATCAAGATCAGGCTATTTACTCCTCAATTAATAAAAACAGGGTATTTAAAACAGGTCAATTAGGCTACCTAAAATGAATTATAGTCCTATAATTAAAACATTAACATTGCAGTCATCAATAAAAATCAATGAGAATTGTTTTATTTATTTCAAGAAACGACTTTCAAAAACAACCTGTTTAACCTGAAACACGTTTCTTCTAAATAAAAAGGAAATAAATGAAAACAGCTGTAGGCAATATCGTTATCAGCATGTTGAAGTAGATTGGTCTCTCATCGTCTCTGAGAATAAGCGGCATCAGATGCCGAAACTCCGTCATTACGTTTTTTTTCTTTCACTTTCTGCTTATAGAGACCAATAGCCAAAATTTTAATAGACAAAAAACTATACTGATAAAAAAACAAACAATTCAATATTATTATTATAACTATTATATATATATACATATGCATGTGTGTGTGCACATTGTTTGAAAGTGAGTACGAGTAAGAATAGAACGATCAAAATATTTTCAGAATATCCAAATAATTAAATGACTGACAGATCAGTTAGTATAATAGTTGTTAATTGCAGCTGATGCTAAATGCTTCTTTTTTAGGTTTACACAGACGACACGCATTAATGCTGCATTAGATCTTTGTGTATTATAGCTTAATGTCTCATATGGTGAATGAATGACAGGCTTTTACTGTATATTCACCCATTAAAACCACATGATATGGACAGATGCACTTTACATGTGCCTGAGACGTGAGCTCTGATTTACTAAAAGCTTTTAGCACACAGAAAACGTCTGGAGAGTGAAATGCAGATAGGAGGCTGTGATTGGCTGAGTTTTGACATGCACTGATTGCAGGTCATTTCACTTCCTCTACATTGTCAGAGGTCTAGCGAATCCATTGATCTTTTTACTTTAGCAGCATTCAGAAAAAACAAAAACACACTCTAGTGAGACGTTAACTAGTAGCATTAGTTAGTGTTGGTAGCTGAAGTAACAGATGTGTTATGGCTGTTTTCTTTCCTGTCTGTATTATAATGCTGTCATATTTCATGCATGCAGTCACCAGGAGACTGAACGCACCACGCTGCTGGGCGAGCAGACCGGGCTGACCTCGTCACTCAGTAAGGGCAAACCGTTCCTCTCTGATTCATTCCCTGCAGAACACACACATGAGCACGCACGCGCACACACACCCACACCAGCACACAAACACAGCGTTAATATCAACCACCACCGTCAATCACATCTTTGATTATTATTATAAAATATTGTAAAACTTAGACAGCTCATCTTAAGTTGAAATTTTTTTCACGCTTTTATTTCTTAATAAACGTCCTTTATTATGCAGAAATTATTTTTTAATCGGATTTGTTTGTGTAGTTGCTAGGGTGTTCTAGGTGGTTACTAGGGTGTTGCCATGCATATAAGGTAATCACAAGGTAATCAGCTTAATCATTGGTCATTGCTATACAATGTTCGTGTCTTCTAGGTGGTTGCCAGGGCGTTGCTATTTGGTTGCTAAGGTGTTCCGAGACACTTCTAGCATGTTTCTATGCAATTCCTTGAGTGTTCTAGATGGTTGCCAGGGTGTTTCTATGTGGTTGCTAAGGTGTTTTGAGAGATTTAGGACATAGTTATATGCAGTTTGAGTGCTCCAGGTGATTGCCAGGGTGCTGCTATGCAGTTGATAAGGTGTCCTGAGACACTTCTACAGGTTCCTATGCAGTTCTTTGCGAGTTTTAGGTGGTTGCCATGGCGTTGCTATGCAGCTGCTAGATTGTCCTGAGACACTTCAAGCATGTTTTTATACAGTTCCTTGATAGTTTTAGGTGGTTGCCATGGCATTGCTATGCAGCTTCTAGATTGTCCTGAGACACTTCAAGCATGTTTTTATACAGTTCCTTGATAGTTTTAAGTGGTTGACAGGGCATTGCCATATGGTTGCTAAGGTGTCCTGAGACATTTGTAGCATGTGTTTTCTGGTGCAATTAACTTCCTAAATTGTCCATTGTATTTGCTAGGGTGTTGTGTCTGGCTGCCAGGTTTTTTCAATATCGTTTGGGTGCTTTTGTTTGTTAGTGAATATTGTATCTATCAGGTGTTTTAGGTGGTTTCCAGGCCATTGCTATGTGGTTGCTAAGGTATTTTGAGAGGTTTGTAGCAACTTGCTATGCAGTTCCTAAGGTGTTTAAGGTGTTCTAGTTGGTTGCCAGGGTACTGCAAAATGGTTGCTATGGCATTCTTGGTAATGGTCAACAGTCGCCAATCAAATTCATTATTAAGTCAGTACCGCCCTGTATTATTTCTCCTAATTACTCAGTTTCACTCTGAAATACATTACATTCATACGGTTTAATGACAATGATAAACTTGTTTTAATTCTTTAAAACTTTAACTATTTTTTATGAACGTAGTGACTCAGAAGAAGTGAGCTCCTGCATGTTTCTCTTGTGCTTGAGGGATGTGGTACTTCCACACTTTCAGGAATTGAATTGAACCTGGGCTGAGTGGGTACAGTTCATTGTCTCCTCCATAGGACAGGTTGCGGGACAGCACACGTGGGTCGATCTTGGGAGGCGAGGTGGCTGTGGGACAGAGAGAGAACCGTCTGCGGAACAAGTTCTCCTCCTTCATTGTGCCGGCCAGTCTGTCCACCTGGAGTAGAAGGGAGCAATGTCAGTACAGTCTGAAGCAGAATAATGTGCTGAAATACTAATGGATCACACACACACACACACACACACACACACACACACACACACTGAGTAACGTTAATGTAGCAGTGTTATGCAGTCCTTGTCCTTACAGAGGTAATAGATAATCAGCAAAGCAAAGTGGGTGTGTGTGAGCGAATGTACGTGTCTGCGCCAACTTGGGTGAAAATGCAGCCTGAAAGCTTATACAACATAAAAATGTATGCTTAATGAGAAAAGCAGCAGACATAATTTAAATATATTAAAGTCAAAGACTGTAAATGTGAGTTTGTAGACTGAACTGATTATAAGAGACAACAAATGCAACCAACCACAAAATATAGCAATATGTCAAAATATGGCCTATTTTTGTAATTCATTTTAAAAAAAAGACTCTTTCAAATGTCTGAATCAGTCCTTCATTGAAAAACCTCCATCAATTATAGATTCAAACTAAATCTGTCTCACTCACTCAACTGCATGTTTTTCCATCCATCCATCAATCTATCTACTGTATCCATCCATCTATCCATTTTTCTATCCATCCATCCATCCATCCATCCATCCATCCATCCATCCAACCCACTATCCATCCATCTTTCTATCATGTTTTCCTAGAAAATGACTTGCTGTATGAGCATAGTCTTGTAATGAATCATTTAAAAAGACTCATTAATTTTGGAATCCATTTGAATTAGTCCTTTACTGAAATATGTCCATCCATCCATCTATCCAAACTGTCGATCTATTT
Source organism: Schizopygopsis pylzovi (assembly GCA_027422435.1). NCBI lineage: Eukaryota > Metazoa > Chordata > Actinopteri > Cypriniformes > Cyprinidae > Schizopygopsis > Schizopygopsis pylzovi. The sequence continues at coordinate 21,010,777 of CM049837.1, read as the reverse complement.
ATCTAGCCCATACATCCAACGATCTAACCCACTATTCATCCATCCATCTTTCTATTATATTTTCATAGGCAATTACTTATTGTATGATCCTATTCTTGTAATGAATCATTCAAAAAGAATAATTAACTAATTAAAGACTAATTTGAATCAGTTTGAATCAGTCCTTTACTGAAATCTGTTCATTCATCCATCCATCCATCCATCCATCCATCTATCCATCCATCCTTCCATCCATTTGTTATACATCCAACAATCTAACCCGCTCTCCATTCATCCATCCAACAATCTAACCCGCTCTCCATTCATCCATCCAACAATCTAACCCGCTCGCCATCCATCCATCCATCCATCCATCCATCCATCCATCCATCCATCCATCCATCCATCCATCCATCCATCCATCCATCCATCATCCATCAATCCATTTTAACCCACTATCTATCTATCTATCTATCTATCTATCTATCTATCTATCTATCTATCTATCTATCTATCTATCTATCTATCTATCTATCTATCTACATTATCTGTCTGTCTGTCTGTCTGTCTGTCTGTCTGTCTGTCTGTCTGTCTGTCTGTCTGTATGTCTGTCTGTCTATCAATCTATCTATCTATCTATCTATCTATCTATCTATCTATCTATCTATCTATCTATCTATCTATCTATCTATCTATCTATCTATCTATCTATCTATCTATCTACAGTATCTGTCTGTCTGTCTGTCTGTCTGTATGTCTGTCTATCTATCTATCTATCTATCTAAAGTATCTGTCTGTCTGTCTGTCTGTCCGTCCGTCCGTCCATCCATCCATCCAACGATGTAACCGCTCTCCATCCATCCATCCATCCATCCATCCATCCATCCATCCATCCATCCATCCATCCATCCATCCATCCATCCTTCCATCCATTTGTTATACATCCAACAATCTAACCCACTCTCCATTCGTCCATCCAACAATCTTACCCGCTCTCCTTTCATCCGTCCAACAATCTAACCCGCTCGCCATCCATCCATCCATCCATCCATCCATCCATCCATCCATCCATCCATCCATCCATCCAATAATCTAACCCGCCATCCATCCATCCATCCATCCATCAATCCATTTTAACCCACTATCTATCTATCTATCTATCTATCTATCTATCTATCTATCTATCTATCTATCTATCTATCTATCTATCTATCTATCTATCTATCTATCTATCTATCTACAGTATCTGTCTGTCTGTCTGTCTGTCTGTCTGTCTGTCTATCTATCTATCTATCTATCTATCTATCTACAGTATCTGTCTGTCTGTCTGTCCGTCCGTCCGTCCGTCCGTCCGTCCGTCCGTCCGTCCATCCATCCATCCAACGATCTAACCGCTCTCCATCCATCCATCCATCCATCCATCCATCCATCCATCCATCCATCCATCCATCCATCCATCCATCCATCCATCCATCCATCCAACAATCTAACCCAAAATCCATCCATCCATATATCCATTCACAACCTAACCCGATATCCATCCATAGGGGAAATCAACCTATCAGTTGTCTTTATGAATTAAAATATTTAAACCCCAAAAATTATTTAACTTTAAATATTCAATAAATTATTCAGATGCATTCTTTATACCATTTGTCTCAAACTCAATTCCTGGAGGGCCACAGCTCTGCACAGTTTAGCTCCAATCCTAATCAAACACACCTGATTCAGCTAATCAAGGTCTTCAGGATCACTAGATACTGAAGCTTCCGAGCAGGTGTGAGTTTGAGCTGGTTCGAGCTAAACTGTGCAGATCTGTGGCCCTCCGGGATTTGAGTCTGAGACCACTGCTTGAAACATTCTGGTTTGAAATGTAGGGTTGCAAAATGTAAGGTTTTCTGTAACATAAGACTACACTTATCAAAGGAGCAAATCTAAGCAACATGGGCTTTTAGTTGCAGGGCATCAAACTCAAGTTCCCAGCATCATTCCTTCTCATGAAAAGGAGCTAAAAATAGTCTTTCTGCTGCAGTGTGGGTCTGAGGGGAGTGTGGGAGCCGCTGTCTATAAGGTGCACAGTTACAAACCCCCGCACTACCTCTCTCTCTCTCACTAGATCACTGCAGGGTAATGAACCCCACCCTGCATGTGGCCAGGCAGTCAGCTCAACCAATCACAGCTTAGAGCTTCAGCTGGAGGGCAAGGCAGGTGGATTCAATTGGCCAGTACATCTGGCTGCTTCTCAGTTTGCTCTACAAGACTACAAGTGGCAGAGAGACGAAAACACATCCAGAATAGACTGAACAAAAATAACACCTGCAAGAAGAATGAAGAAAGAAAAACTATGAATATTACAAAAGAGATCTCTTTCAAGGCCAAGTGGGAGATTTTTCTTTTAATGTTTAAGAATTCATTTGACTTCCTTTCATAGAACATTTTTGATATTTTGGGGGGCATAAAGTCCAAATATAAAGGTGACACAACTGTCCTCATAGTGAAAAAAAATTATTCTTAATAAAATTAAATGTAAGAAATCTTAAAGTAGTTTGGTGTCATCTTTTATTATTATTTTAGAATTTGTTTCCAATAAAATTGCTTATTAAATATGACTTTGGTGAGACCAAAGTAAGCTTGTCCACCCAACAAGCAGAAACATTAAGGGGATGGATGGATGAAACAAAAATGTATATATATCTCAAATATCAGATCATTTGACCTGTTAGGATTTATCTTTAAAATATCTTAGTAACATTTTAAGTATTAAAAATATTATAATAAAGTAAAATAAACTTATATATATATATATATATATATATTTAAAAAATATATTAAAAAGGCTGCGTCATTTCAAGATTAGTCTCTCTAAATGTCATATTGTTTGACATTTTAGGACAGTTCAGATTATAAAATGTAATGTGGTGCAACTCCCTAAAACAATAATATTTATGAACTAATACAAAAAAAATGCATCTTGAAAAACATATTTAAAAATATTTTAGAAAATTATGATTAAGTTAGTTGTGTACAGTCAAATGTATTCCAAGTTTAAATATTCTGCTTCATGGTTACACCAGATGACATTTGTCATTAATTGTACTTCAATCAAAGCCATATGAAATTAACTTAAATACAAAACAAACAAGCATGTTTATATTGTTAAATTAAAACTTTGTGAATGTCTTTGTGTGCGGTATAAAGCCCAGGCTGATGGAGCATGTGGTCTTATTAAGCGTTTCAAAAGCTAATTTATTGATGTGACACTTTCTACACTGAAACGGGCATGGCTAATAATGATTGCAATTCTAAATGTAACAACATGCCACACTCAATTTTAAATTGAGACGAGCAAGCACATTATTAGGAGCCAATGTATGAGAGATCCAGTAGTGGTTTGCAATAAAAGTGCCAGGAAAATAATACGCTGCCATTATTCACACAAAAACAGCCTGAAGTTTTACAGACAAACCATTCATTTCTGGTGACAATCTGGAGGCCCCACGTTTAAAGACCAAAACTGTAAAACAAAAAAAAATGGCTTGTTCTGTGTGCGCCTGATTCATGCAAATAGCATACAGCCATTGTTTATATGTTTCCATTCATAACTGGCAGCCATCGTGATGTTGATGAGGGTTTTGACCCTGCATGCATGCTCTATGATCTACTCCAGTAATCTTTAAACAGAGCTGAGTAAATTAATGGTAGAAGAACTGAGCAGAACCACAAGAGCGATGCCAAGCCACCCTCGACACAGTCTAACCAGCATCCTCCTGTGACCCGGCAACTCTGATTTAAGGTCTGGCACCCTACAGCAGCTTCAAAACACTCCCTACTGAGACTTCAGAAGAAAACAACCCTTCATCCTGGCAGCTGACATCTTTAATCACTTCTTAACAAAGCCAGCAAAGAGTCTAAATCCCTAGAGAGGTTGACGTAGCTTGCACAGCTATGACAACTGAAAGGATCTCAGTGTAAAAGTACCAGTGAAGTTAGATACTGGGGGGTGCCAAAACTTTTGCACTAATGCAGCTTCTTTTTGCGGTCAATGAAATATTTTAATTCCTAAAATCCAAGACTGGAATTGTAGCTAAAATATCAAAATTAATCATATTCACATTTAAATTAATATTTTTCAGCAGTCTGATTTTTCAATATTTATGCATTTGTGATTTTTTTTCTCTCAGAGGAACCATCATTCTAATAATCCTTACAAATGAAGAATGATCATTCATTTTGAAGACTGTTACCTTATTTATTTTCATTTTAAAAGAATCCATTATAACAAATGTGTATAATACAATCATATATTTATGTATATTTTATTATATATATTTTACTAAAACCGAATAACATTTCTGGGTTATTATGATGCAAATAAATCCCTGAATTAGTTTTTTGAACTGATTAACTGAAACACACAATTAAAATGTATTTAATTTGTAGAAATAAATAGAACTTCACAACTTTATTTGCATTTTCTTCTTAATTGCACACACGATCAACATCTGATATCTAACTACTAACAAATGTCTTAGTGCTCTTACACTCTTGTGTGGAATTGGCATACTTGCATGAACTTTAAGAAATTAACAAAAATGTTTTTGTTTTATCATTCATGTTGGAAAGATTTTAATTTAAACTTATTTACAAGTTGAACACACTTGAATGCCACCATAAAATATTAAATGAAACTTTGTATTTTCTTTGAATTCAGAGTTACCTAACTGGACTAGGCTCATGTCAGTGAGAAAACATGGCGGACACAATGGATGTAGAATCTGTAGCTACTAGCTAACAACAGTAGCTAACTTTCCTCGCAGTTATCTGCCTCAACATTAGCCTTAAGCCTTAAGCAAACCCGTGTTAACCTGCACAAGGATGCTGGCGCTCTGAACGCTCTGTTTGCACATGTCATTGTTTACAAATATATTAAATGAAACAGGAAAAATATAATCTTGACAAACTATATATAATTCTGAAGGTCTAAGCCTCAAGCATCGACGATGATCGCTGTTTTTCAATGGAAAGCTTACAAGGAATGTATTTGCTAAATTTGTGTAAGCAGTACACATCAAACCATCCATAATAAAAAGCAGTACATACCAGCTTCGTGTAATATTGAGTCACTAACGCATCCACTGCTGTAAATCACGGTTTAGTTAGAGGTAAGGGTCCACAGAACAACATCCATTGAGCACTTTAGTCCAATGAAGCAATAACGTTGTTATATGGACGGATATTGCTTTGTTTACGTCTCATTTCTTCAGACATAGTTATTGTTTGTATCCGTTATGGAATAGCTCACGCTCAAAAAACTGCATCTTGGTTGTAAAAAACCACATGGTTTTGTAGTATACAGTGTTACACACAGAATGAGACCATCAACAAAAAATAAATAAAAAAATAAACCCGCAAAATTGTTTATTTGAATTCAGGCGCTCTCTCGCGAGGGCTGTGACGCACGCTGTGACGTACCTGTCATCTGATGGGGCGGAACTTAACGATTGGCTTTTTGGACAAAATAAACTTTATATATATATATATATATATGTGTGTGTGTGTGTGTGTGTTTTGTGGGGAATGTGGCTGTATCTGTATGTTTAGCATCTGTGTGGCTGATAGTCAGCTGTGATTACTCTGACTGAATGAGCGCTATCACTATGAACGCCGATCAGCCGTTATGGACTATATGGCCCATATCTGTATGATTATCATCTGTATTATATCACACATTAGTGTGTGATTACTGACTATTAGAGGTCTGCTACCCGACCCGAACCCGCGGGTCCCGAAATACTGTCGGGTTTCGGGTCGGGTTTCGGGTTAATGTTTAATGGATAGCCTCGGGCTCGGGTCGGGTTCGGGTTTGTAGCCAAAACTATATGCAGAGGCTTCGCTGCTTTCATAGACGCACGCACACACATTGCCCACAGATATCAGAGATCGCGCAGAGCACAAACATCACGGACACTTTTATTAGTAAAATAGCTTCGACAGGCTACTGACTCGCAAGTCACAACATTATATTTATCTACAATGAGGCGGCAAAATCGCTGTTTTTGAAGTAACTAAGCCTCATTGCTTGTAGAGAGAGACGCGCAGACGCAGGTTCACACGCACGCGCAACATTCCCCCTTCTCTCTCTGTGTCTCTCTCTCTCTCTCTCTCTCTCTCTCTCTCTCTCTCTCTCTCTCTCTCTCTCTCTCTCTCTCTCGCTAATTCAAATAAATGATTAATGCATTCAAATAAATACAATCTTATTTAAGATCTTATGTCTGATTTAAAGTAGACAGAATGCTAACGAGCCTTAACTGACAAAAAATGACCATAATTTGTACGGTGGAAGAATTATCTTCTTGTCCATACAAAATTCATAAACTCAGCAGAATGTATGCGACCGCTGCACCTGATGTTCACAAACTTTCAGAACTGGTAAATGTTTGTGAAATGGCAGAGCCTTGATTAATCTATTTCTTTGCATGCAATCGTGAAATGCACGGGTCGGGTCAGACAATCTCGGGTACGGGCCGGGTTCGGGTTTCAGTTTTGAGCCCGTGCAGACCTCTACTGACTATTATAAACAATGTGTGAATGTCTGGCAATATCAGTGTATGTCTGGCATTCAGAGTATGTACGTGAGTATGTACTACATACAAAGCTATTTTTTTTTCTTTCTTTCTTTTTATTAGCCAAATCAAATTATTTGTATTGTATGTTTTAGTGGTCAAATAAATCAATTATATGATGTCTAAGATTCTTTCTATAATAATTTTATAATTGAAAAACATACAGTGGTATGTATAATGACTAAAATAGTTTAATAGTTTGTAGAACTCTTCATTACATTTGGTAAATAAATATTATTCCTCAAATGTGGGGGGTGGGTATTTAGACTCAGGAAAATCTCCTTTTTCATGGTATCTTCTTCAGATTTGAAATATAAACTCTTGAGACGTAATTGTAAACCCATTACTTTTCTGGTTTGCTCCAGGACTTATTTCATGTATTTTTATATAAATAGCTATTTTTTTTCAAGGTACACTTTTTTCAAGGCACTTCAGTCTCTATAACTTGTAATCTTTTTGAGCATTATCAACTCTGGATGATGGATAGTAAAGCCATCATCCAAAGGGTCTTCTTTGCAAAGACACCAAAATTGTGTGTGTAGCACACTAAAGTCAGCAACTGTTATAATTTTAAGTTAGGTAGGTCTTTTTAAACTGTGAGTCCCAAAATGGAGAGTGCTGGCTTACAGGTTAACCCCATGTTTTCACCCATTCATTATCTATTCACTTTGTGATATGTTCCTTTTTGACAGCTGAGTGAACGTCTGCCTGTGAATCAATCAATGGACCGCCAGTGTCCGAATGGACTTCACGCCTGCAGTGTCTGACTAATCTCCATCCTTACTGGGCTTTTAATCCAACTCCTAGCACTGGATTTAAGGCCTGACCAAATGACCTATTTACTAATGTTTGCAGCACAACAGCAGACACAGCATGGAGTATCTCACGAGACAAGGTCTCTAACATACATTGCGTGGTGACCTCATTTCCATCATGCAGCACTGCATGAGGTGCAACCGAAGGTGCCATTCAAGCAGAAAGAAACATATGGAACAGGAAGACACATAAATAAAGGATGGAGACTGAGGTGTACAAATGGATTTGGTGTTGGTTATATAATGAATTGTCATTGCTACTTCTCTGACAATTAGGTTAATATGAAATCAAAACTGCTGTTAATGCATATTACTGATCTTATTGCACAAGATGAATAAGTAATACATTATTTTAAATGTAAAAAAAAATATATATATGTATATATATATTTATTTGAGTATTTATCCAAATGTAGCTTTTTCTGCCTCTGAAGCAACTTTCTTTTCAGGTTATACTACTAATCCCTTACTTTTTCTACCGCATTTTATGATGAATTATTAATAAATATCATTAAGCTTTTATAGAGTTGTACCACATGACATTTTACACTGATCTGGATCAGTTAAAGCATCAATAAAAATACAAATATAGAAGTTAGGAGACTAATTGGGCTTGATCAAGAGTCATGTGGGTCTGTAGGGGCTCTACATATTGGTCGCACTACATGACATTCATTTTGCAGACAACTTTTTAAGCATTCATAAGTAGTGTAAATGACTCTTTTTTCAAAAAAATTATAATAGATTATGTCAAAGAATTGTATTATATTTGTTTTAAGAATAAGGCTTTTTAAGGACAGTTGTACCACCCTGACATTTCAATCATCCAAAAACAGCTTAATTCATTTTAATACAGAAATAAAAATGCTTGTAATAGAATAGGTGTATTCAAGTCACTATATATATATATATATGTATATGAACTGAATGTTTTAAATGCATTTTTATATAAAATAATGGATAGGACAAAAATAACATTAACAAAAATTTACCCACGTAACACTTAGTTTTTATAATCTATAATTCACAATATAAAAAATTGTGTTTCATGAAGAGCTGCAACAAAACCTATAATAATAAATAATGAAGATATTCGATAGTGAGATTGAGTATCGGTCACATCTAATCACATCTATGTGCTGTGCATGGAAAATCCTGAGCATATCATAAGCCCATCAGCATTAAACTGTACACGTTTGTTTGAAGTGCATAATATAAAGCATAACATATAGAAAAAAGGTTTTATAATCTGATTAATCGAAAAAAGAATTAGACCGATCAATCAATCAAAAAAACAGCAAGTTGTCACCCTAGTTTCATGCTGACCTGCCCAAAAATAACTTTTTTTGTTGGATTGCAATCTGTTCCACACAACCAGGTCAAAGGTGTTGGGTTTCTTATGACAACAAAAACTCAAAATTCCAACCCATCATTATTTTAAACTGGTTAAACTGGCTTCAGAACTGACTCTGCTCCAGTTCAAGGCAAAAATAAAGACGTTACCTTCGTATAAGTGGTTAAGTCTGACTAAAGTTTGAATCTAACGGTTCTCAAGTGGGCTAAAATGAGATCAGGGTGGTATTTCCAGGCACTCACATGGGGAAAATCTAAAAACACTGGCTTCCCACTGAGCAGTCTCTTTAAATAGACTGACAGCATGGCTTCTGCTCTCTCAGCTCCACTAATGATGTGTTCTGCCTCGTGGGCGACCATGACCAATAACAAGGTCATTGAGGGCAAGCTTGTACCTTCATCCTGGGGGCTGACAGCACTCAGTCCTACTTTCTTGTCTGAAAAGCAACAATTACGTTTCCTTGAGAGGCTTGATTTGGTGCTATTCAGGGACACAACCACTAAAGGGAATGAGCAAATTTTGTTTTTGAAGGCCAGGGCAACCCTTGAATGCTGTGACTAAACTGCCAAAGGGTCTGCAAAAAATATCCTTAAGAAGCCTGGAAACAGAGTCAAGTTTGAAAATTATTAAAAGAAGAGCTAACTTAAAAATATCTGTTCCTCAAAGTCTGTCATTACTTACCCTTCAGTTTCAAACCGTATCATACTTTCTTTGATTTGAATCAACTGGATTTCAGAATTGTATCATTCTAAATAACTCTCAAGATTTTCTATAATGACTTAAAGGGATAGTTCACCCAAAAATAAACATTTTGTCATCCTCTACTCAACCACACGTTGTTCCAAACAAACCTGTATGAGTTCCTCTCTTCAGTTGAACACAAACCATATTTTGAAGAATGCTGGTAACCAAATAGTTGATGGTAGTATGGAAATAAATACTATGAATGAATGTTCTTCAAAACATCATCTTTTAACAGAAGTAAATGATGTGATGACAATTTTCATTTTTGGGTGAACTATCCCTTCAAATTTCTGTCTTTTCTCACACAAACATATCTTTCAGCTTAAGAAGATTTGAAATATGAAATATGGTCACGAACATTGTTTTGAAATGTTTCTATAATGTTGAAATGTCCAGGTTTCTTGCTGTGGTTATAACATTATTTAATGATTATGGAAATGTTTCATACATTATTCTACTAACTTTATTTTTAGCTAAAATATGACACTATTTGAAATTTTGTTTTTAGTATTCTAAGAGCGTTAAAATGTCCAGTTTGCATGTTTATTATTTAAGGGTTACAAAAAGGTTCTTTAGAACGTTCAACAAGTCCAAATAACAGCATAAGGATGTTCCGAGAATGTTGCTCAAACGTTCCGTAAATTTTACTTTACTGAATAATAAGTAAAGTAAGCTCTACCACTGCAGTGCTTTTAGTCTGAGTTTTATTTATTCATCGGCGTGTGATGCAGTAGAGACCAGCTAATGGTGTCGTGTCTGTACCTCAGCGCTATTTCCAGCAGGTTACAGCGTTTGTGTCTTTCCATCATAACCCCACATCACACACTCCATTTACCGCAGACTTTAATGTGTCTTATGTAGGTCACAGCAGATGAACGCAAATTTAAAAAGTTCCGGAAAACATCGCCCTTCCTCTCCCGCCGCCCCACACAGCCTCATTTTCTGCAGTTTCTTGAGGTTTCTGAAATTGCACCTCGTTTCTTATCTTCCCCATCGACACTAATTGCAATCAAGGGCAGTGCTGCATATATTCAACATCTGATTACAGATGTCTGGATTATAGAGATGAATACCCTTCAAACATCCAGTACAATCTAGAGTGTTTTAGTTCATTCACTCCATTTCCCGTTCAACCTCATCAACCTTTAGTTATCAGGATACATCCGGAAAATGTTATCAGTGCAATCCAGACATTCTACTGATACGATGCAATCATGCAAATAAAATAAAATCATTAAATGATACGACTGCTAACTACAACTGCTTTTATTACACTTATGACTTTCATTTTTATGAAACGTTTATGTTTTCATAGCCATGTTAACATAGCCTAGGTTTCACTCTAAAAATAAAACAAATAAATTATATTTTGTATGCAAATGCATAATCATGCATGCAAAACCATCAGTATGTTTTTTTCTGTTGTGACAGACAAATTAATGACAATTAAACACAACTTCTCCAAACTGCCATCATGCATATTTTTTTGCATTTATAATATTTATTTATTTTTTTCACATAGTAAAGCAATGATGAGTGGGCTTAATAGTAATCATTTAAAATAATAAAATAATGTCACAGAAAATGCTAAAACTCCTAAAAATATGATTTACTTTTAAACATGTAATTTATGTTTTGACCATTAATGACAAATACACACAGCTTCTCCAAATTCTCAGTACATTTTGTATAAATATGTAATAAGAATTGTACTTAACAGTGATCAATTAAAATGATAACATAATGTCACAAGAGCATGCTAAAAATACTACAATTGTTGCAGAGAACGTCCCTCTGGCTCCCTCTTCGGTCCATCAGAGGGAACCCTCTCCCGAGTATTAATTTGCACCACCTGTCACTGATTACTCGTCCCACCTGCAGCTCATTATCTGGGCTATTTAACCAGCCAGCTCGTGTGGCTTCATTGCGAAGTCTTGTTTTGCCTAGGTGAACATTTCCGAGCGTTTCTCATTGTGTTGTCTACCCTGTGATCGACTGGTTCCGTTTTACTCCCTCTGATTGATTGCCGCCTGCCTTCTGACCTCAGCCTTGGACTCTGACCACTCTACCCCGTATCGCTGCCCGCCCTGACTCTCTGCCTGGTTATGTTCACGTATGTACGCCGCCTGCCCCGATCTTGGAACTGTTCGACTATTCTGATTCTGTCTGTGTCCCTTTACAGTTCGGGCTTTGCCCTGTGTTGTGATTGGAGCTTTTCCTGTTTAATAAATAAGCTGCAAATGGATTCCAGTGCTAGTAGTGATTCATTACAGAAGACTTCGCCCCAACATGATCCAGCAGCGATCTACCAGCTCACAACCGAACTATCTGCTCAGGCTCAACAGCTTATTTCGGTGCTGGAAAAAGCACGAGAGCTTGAATATTCTCAAACAGTTTTCAGATATGACTTATTAGCAGAGAATTTCTCAACAGCATCTGTTTCTTCATCTTGTTTTGTTGACACTAATAGGTTCACTAAGACATGAAAGAGCCAAAAGACAGATACGATGTTCTGCTTTTCTAATAGAGTCAGAGGGAGTATGTGAACACAGCACAGACACCAAATTCCAGATTTTCTTAGAGAAAAAGGACAGTCTTTCTGCAGCGTTAGATTAATATGAGTTTTGCACATGTGCAAGTGCTGATAGAATAATCCTGCAAATACCAGCTTGAATGTTAAAGCAGAGGATGGATTACCCAAATTGATGGTTTTTAATCCATCCTGAAAGAGGACAAAAACTGTCAACTGTGATGACTGATGGTTGTCTTCAACGTGATGGAAAAAACATCAAGATATTGACCTTTAGTGCCCTTTTCCCAGAGTGGCGTATGTCTATTTCTGTCCTGATGTCCTCTGAGGTTATTGAATGAATGATGGTCAATACAGACCAGCTCTGGGCTGCAAAAATTAACACATGGCCATTTGGTTTAGGAGAATGCTAATACAGCTTCAAGTGTAGATAAGAGTAAATTCATGTGGGCGAACACTCAATTAAAACATTAGTGGAGGTGGAATTATGAGCTATAAACGTCTTGTTTCTATCGGAGAGGTCAATTCACCTGCTCTGGTCCCCATTGTGTGGTTTGACATTGTTTGAATCTGATTCTCCACTGGGACTCTATCTAAAGCGATCACAACGAATAATGATTTTTAAAGAAACAGTGCATCTAAAATAAAATCAATTACTGATGTCTTTCCAAACATGTATACATTTCTGTCTTCTAAAATAAACAAAACTAAATATTTAATTTCCATGCTGCTTGTTTCTATACAAAATACATTGACTGTCAAGCTCAAAAAGGACTGAAGGTTCACGTTTTAAATCCCTTTAATTGCCGCCTGCCTTTGACCTCACCTTTCAACAGGTACCTTCTATTCGTTTCCCCTTTTTAGCCTGTTATTTCAACTTGTCAAGCCTGCCCAATTTAGGAAAAATTAAGAATCATGATTTTTGTTGTTTAAATATATATGACTGTAGGTTTGCCTGTTTACTGGCTGATGGAGCATCCCTTACACTGTTACCGCCAATGCTTCAGTGTCTCTGATTTTCACATGTACAGTATTTGACCATTTGCCAGTTGCATTTCATTTTAATTTTAATTTCATGTATAGGTAACGTCTAGGTTACTTGCGTCACCCCGTTACCAGAAGGAACGGCCGTAACGTCAGAGGTGACTGACTAATGCGTTCTCCGCCGGAGAGCCCAATCACCTTCGTTTAACCAAACTACCCAATGCCAGTTGGCGTGCCGCTTTCGTCACGCCGCACTCCGCCCCCGGTGCGGGTCCCAAAGTTGAGCGCGTGCAAACGCACATCAGGTTTTTCGCTGAGGAGCCGTGTTTGTGTACCCAGCCCAGCCGGTGGTACTGCAACGGGCGACGGGACGTTACGTGTCCGTTCCCTCCTTCAGGGAACGGGGGTTACGCAAGTACTAGACGTCGGTTGGTCGGTGACATTCCCGTTAACGTCAAGTGACTGCCTAAGCGGTTCCCCTGGAAACCACTATTGCTGACCCTGCAGGTGCTCTGCAGACTGTCCCCACACCAGCTGGGATGGAAGAGGCCAGGGTTTATGCAGAGATAACCGCACTGCTGTTCCGGCCAGTGGGTAGAAAACTGGGAAAGCGTACCCCAAGTACGGGGGAAGCTACGGACCGCAATCCTCGCATAAGCCGGTATCATGTGGAGATTACACGTATGGACTGGCCGAGGGCAGTACCACATACGGGAGTCTCTGAGGTAGACCCAGCCCGCCTGGGGTGAGATAGCTACACAGCAGAGAAGGCAGAGGGTTCTGCCAGGGAAGCACGGGCTCACCAAGGGGGGGAAGCCGTACCGTGGAAGAATACACATGTGGGATCACCGAAGGGGAATCACTACACATGGGCACCTAGCCCAGCACGGGGGTTGACCTTGGGCAACGTACGAGTACTGGACCTGGCGTCCGGTGCTCCGCCACACCTGACTGCCGAGGGTGCGGGAGGAACTTCAACAGGGTTCGCCGTGGGGAACTGAACTGAGAAGCATCAAAGCGCACGTATCCGGTCCGTAGAGGGGAATGGCGCAGCAAGCGTGATTGACACCGAGCGGGTTCCCAGTGTTACTGGCCATCCGAGACAAGTACACGGGAGGACACAGGGCTCTAGAGTGCGACCAATTTGGTCGCACGTGCGCCCTAATTTCTCTCGGGTGCGACTAACAAAAATCCCAGGGCGCACTGGTGCGTCCAGCCATTCAAGAAAAGAAAAAAAAAGTATCCGCGACTCAGAAACTCTGGTTCAACAAAAGACACCCCCGTTAGGCTTATATCGTGGTCTAAACCACTCAGAGATAGTGAAGGGCGGACCCCCCCTCTGATTGGCCGTGGTCCAGATATTCCTGTATGTGTGTGTGCGTTTGAAGATGCGTGTGCTGCTGAAGTCAGAGAGAGGTGAGTAGTAGAGATGCACGCAGCTCTTTCTCTGAATCTGATCTGTTCAGTGAGTATCTGACAGTCCCTCCAGGATTCTGCGATCGCTGAATTTATCGCAAAATCATGCAAACTCCGCTATTTTCCAAATTGCTGCAGATTTTGCTCTTAGACGCGTCTTGTGACGTCATCGCAATGCGCATTCAGTCAAAGAAAGGTTGTTTCTCAGTTCAAAAAATGGAATGAACAGCTTTGCGTTCTCTTCATGCACGATTTACAAGAGCTACATTGGACAAACGAACCGAAAGCGGAACAAATCCGCGCTACTCGTTTGGGCTACAGACCGTTTATCTGCTCGGACCGGAACCGCGGGCTGCTCTCGATCACGCGACACCGTTATACACAGCGCTGGGAGATACAGTGAAGAAAGTAGTAGAATTAGCCGCAGAATCCATAACATCTCTGTCAGATCTTGTGAGAAGCATTCAAATTCGGCACATAATTATGTTAAAGCTACAGATATCAGAACAAACTCCACTGATGTGGAAAACAGGAGAAACGTTATTCAATAAACACAAATCTCCACCATTCACCATTAATTTAATATAACTAACGTTACAGGAACAACTTGTGACAGAAATGGTCGAATGTCTTAAAGTGTTTTTAAATGCTTCACACAACTTTTCCCAGCACTTCAAACTTTAAGTATTACCGAATTTTAAAGTTATTTTTAATGTGATGACATTATTTGTTCATCCTTCATAGGTTTTCCCATTTATAAAACTAAACTTTTCATAATGTAGGAAAGCAACCACTTATTTAAAAATAAAAAATACATTAAATTACCACTATTAGATGGCTGCAGAGAAGTACTTATAGGCTTATCAGCCATTTGCACTCCCTAATATATATATATATATATATATATATATATATATATATATATATATATATATATATATATTGTATTTATTAAATTATATTTAGACATTATGAATTACATTGATAAAAGTTAATTTTGAACTGCATCTCAACTACCCAGACAGCACAAGTATATCTGTAAGACGTCTTGTACATGTGTGTACAAGATGTACATGTGTGATTAGGGTGAGTGCTTTACTGTCAGGTGCTGGTGCCACCTTCTGTAGAACTTAAAGGCACT